>LPNX010837536.1:514346-615078 GCA_001517045.1 Pseudotsuga menziesii
AAAAGATATAGAATAATTGCCAAACAAACAAAAAAGATAGAAATTTAGTTGCGTCAAGCCTAATTTGAAATTTAAAAAATATTAATCATTTTGTATTTGCATGTCATTGAGTATGCATAATTCTATGATCACCATTGTCCTTTAGGTATTTGAAATTTAAAAAATATTAATCATTTTGTATTTGCATGTCATTGAGTATGCATAATTCTATGATCACCATTGTCCTTTAGGTTCATAACAGTTTGTGATATTCTCGGTTTGTTTAAGATTTTGACTCTCAAGTTTTAATCAATTGTGTGAGGTGTTAATTTCCTTTTGACATCTTCACACCCTTGCTAAGGTGTTAAGATTGGTTTGTGCCAATTGCTTTTCATTTGGTTTTTGATGAAGCCAAAGAAGAGTCCAATTTTAGTGATTATTAGGACAATTGTTATGATTAAGAACATTCCTTGTAAACCAAACATATTTATGGACGCTCATAGCATGGTTGTACTCCTTCCACAAGAAATAAGGACCTTCGTTTTTAGTATGTCATGTACATTTAAGATCAGGGGTGAGGGTTGTGCATTTGTGTTTGTAATCTATATAATGGTTGATGGCTGAAGGTTGTAGCGAGGCAGTGGTAAGTGAGTCATAAGAAGATACAATTTATTTCAATATTTTAATAAAAGTAACAGCATGGCATGATCGAAACATGCAGAATATACTCATTATCGAACTGCTGCGCTGAATCCAGGCCGCGTCCTTGCTGCCGCCATCCTGGTCCTCACATCGCCGCTCATGGCCTCGCCTGAGGGAGGGCTTCCCCCTCCCTTGCCTTCTTCCGCCACGGATGCCTTCAATCTGCTGCTCCGCCCTCTTGGAGCCGCCCCTATTGCCCCAGCCATCCCGAAATTCATAAAAAAGCTAGATTCAATTCCAGAAATCGATCTTCCAAGCGAAATTCCTATCAAGATCGCCCTAGCTCTGTCAGATCGGGGTTTGGTAGGCCAGTTCATGGGGCTCTGGCCATCAACCAAAACCACGGACGACTGGATCCAACGGAACTGGAGACCCCAGCTTAAGAATAGTGTGACCTGCTACCCAGTAGGGCGTGGATTCTTCATCTTTGAGTTTATTTCCAAATAAGATCGAGATCTGATATTCAGAAATGGCCCATATTTCATGGGCCCTCAAGGCCTGTACCTCAACAGATGGACCCCCGATTTCAATTCAGAAGTGGATGTGCCGAAGGAAGTTCAAGTTTGGGTTAGGCTACCCAATCTCCCAGTCCACTGCTGGAACACCCCAACCCTAGAAAAAATTGGGAATGCTTTAGGGAAATACATTGATAAAGCTGATAATAAAGGTCAATACTCATGTGCCCGAATTTGTGTCGAGGTTGACCTTGAAGCCGGTCTGCCGGAAGCTGTCAAAATCAAAGTTGGAGAATGGCTATACTACCAAAAACTCGACTACGAACAACTGCCATTCAAATGCCGTCAATGTCATGAGCACGGCCACTTCCAAAGAAACTGCCTGAAAAATCAGAGCTCAGAAGAAGGAGAAGGATGGCAAAGGGCCAAGAGAGGCAAATCAAATGCCAAGAATCCGGAAAAGAGGACCAATCTGGACATGCAAAATCTGCATGCAAGCACTACTAAACCATCCACAGAAGGCTCAAAAGAGGACCCTATAGCGATTCCCACTGAGCACCAGGAACCCAACCTAAATGGGAAAAATCAAGCTACAGGAAGCGATGAACCCCAATCATCTAAGCAAAACAATAGTAAAGAAACTGGAAGCCACAACGCTGAGCAGTTGGAGCCTGGGGAAATAAACCAACCCCTGGAGGGGGCTGCTTTTCCAGGTTCCCCCAAAGAAGCAAATGAGGATCTCCTGATGTTAGACTCAAATCCAGATGAAGACTCGGATGAAGGTGCCTCCTCAAGCGGTCTGTACTCTATTCCTCTCAAAGTTCCAAGAGGTAGGAAATCCAAGAAGAAACAAAGAGAAGAAGCAACCCATTTAGCAGTCTTAGAAGGCTCTCAAAAAACACTAAAAGGACTCATGAACACTCGATCAAAAAAAGGTGCTACTCAGGCCTCCAAAGAGGCCGTCCCCTCCTCCCATTATTATTAATGAAATACATTTCTTGGAATTGCAGAGGTTTAGGCTCAAGCGTGAAGGAAGATGCTTTGAGAGATTTAATCCGAATTCACAGGCCGGAAATTCTGCTACTCCAAGAAACTAAAATGGAGGAATCTGCTGTCCTCCAAAGCAAGAAAATTTTCTGGAAAAAAGGTGCGGGTATGGGCAACAACTCCAGAGGCGCCTCAGGGGGAATCGCCACCTTTTGGGACCCCTCCTTGTATGACATTGAAGCTGAAGAACGAACTATGCACTGGATTTTTACCCATCTCATCCACAAGCAATTTGGACGAACGGTAAGCCTCTTCAATCTTTATGTTCCTGTTATGCATGTGGAAAAAAAAGAGTGCTGGACTACTCTTGTTTCCTTTCTCCAGATGCAGAATAGAGAAAATATTATTGTTGCAGGAGATCTGAATGTAACACTGGCAGCTTGTGAAAAGAAGGGAGGCAATCCGGTTAGAGACCCATCAAGGGAATGGGTCGAAGACGTCATCTCTGACTGGGACCTGATCGACATCAAACCTAGCAAAGGTAATTACACTTGGACAAACAGAAGAAAGGGCCCTGGTCACGTGGCAGCCCGGCTAGACCGCTTTCTTGTTCACTCCTCCTATCTGGATCTTGGTCTGCTAGTCTCTTCCAAAATCCTCCCTCACTACACGTCTGACCATAAACCTATCCTCCTCGCTCTAGATCTTGACCAAAATCTCGGACCTATCCCCTTCCGGTTCAGTCCACTCTGGACCCAGCATGCTGGTTTCTCTCAAATTGTCTTTGACTCCTGGAACGCCTCTACCTCTGGATCTCCCTCCTTCATCTGGGAATCCAAGGTAAAAAGACTCAAATACACCCTCAAGGCCTGGGCCAAGAGCTTCCCCTCTCCGATTGCAGTCAGAGAATCCGCCCAAGCCGAGCTGGAATCGCTCCAAGTCAACCTGGACTCATCCTCAGCGATTGACCAGTGCCTAATCATGGAAGAAACCCTCCAAAAGAAGTTCTTCTCAGCTTGCAGAGAAGAAGAAGAGTATCAGCGCCAAAAGTCACGTAACCTCTGGCTTCTAGGTGGAGACAAAAATACCAAATATTTTCATAAGCAAGCAGAGGCACGTAAGAATTACAAAGTTGTTTCAGAAATTCAGTATGAAGGAGCTCTGATCCAAGATCCTGAAGGTATAAAAAAAGCAGCAGTGGAAACGTTCTCAGACCTCTTCTCAGCTCCAATGGAAGACCCTATAGACACCTCCTCCCACCCCTTTGATCTCATCCCTCATCTTATTTCTTTGGAAGATAATAATATGCTGACAGCGCCCATCACCATGAATGAGGTTAAACAAGCTCTTTCATTCATGAAGCCTGACAGCGCCCCTGGTCCGGATGGCTTTACAACCAGATTCTTCCTAGTCTGCTGGGACATAATAAAATATGACCTCCTAAGAATGATCCGGTACTCTAAAAAAACCAGCAGGCTGGGAGGCAGCACTAACTCCTCATTCTTAGCCCTGATTCCAAAAGAAAAAGGAGCCACCTGCTTCGAGCGATTTAGGCCTATCTCACTGTGCAATACTAGCTACAAGCTCATAACAAAGATTATTGCTTCCAGGCTGAAAAGAATTCTCCCCCGGATTATCCCTGAAAACCAAGGAGGCTTCATCAAAGGTAGGAAAATCCTGGACAATATCATTCTTGTCCAAGAAGCTATCCACTCGAGCTTCCAGCGTAAAGAAAGAGGTATGGTCATCAAACTCGACTTAGCCAATGCCTTTGATCGAGTTAGGCATGATTTCTTATTTGAAGTAGTGGCAAAAATGGGCTTCTCCCCCAATATCATAAGCTGGATCAAAGGCTGTATCGGTGATCCATGGATAGCCCCCCTCATAAACGGAAGGCCCACTAGCTTCTTCAAAGCCTCCAGAGGGTTAAGACAGGGGTGCCCACTCTCTCCCCTTCTTTACGCCATTCAGGCCTCTATGCTCAGCTTCCAACTCAAGCTAAGTCAAGAAATCCACATGCTTCCAGGACTCAAAATGGTGAACAATGTCAGGAACATTAACCACGCCAAGTTCGCTGATGATACGCTGCTGCTAGGAGGGGCCTTAGTTCACTCTGCTGATCAGTTCAAAAAAGAGCTGGATTTATACCAAAAGATATCAGGAAGCAAAATAAACTTCCACAAAAGCAAAATCTACACCTGGAATTGTACAGCAAGGGTTTTAAGGAATATAACCAGATCACTGGGGATGGAAGGAACCAAAGACTGGGAAAACTTCACTTATCTTGGTATTCCCATATGTAAAAATAACATCAAAGCTGCAGATTGGGATCCTATTGTGGACAAGATCAAAGGCAAAATCCATAATTGGGGGGCCAATTGGCTCAATCTCGCTGGTAAAACTATTCTCATTAAATCTGTCCTCAATAGTATGCCGATTTATCAGTCTTCCATTTTACTCGCCCCTTGCTCGGTTGTTAACAAGATTGAAGGACTGCTCAAGAAATTCATATGGGAAGGAGGTAAAGGAAATAACAAAAAAATCCATTTGGTCAGCTGGGAAAAGATCAAAAAGCCCCGCAATGAAGGCGGTCTCCATGTGAGAAGTCTCCCCTCCCAAAACCTGGCTTTGGGAGCCAAGCTGCTCTGGCAGATAATCTCAGGGAAAAATAGCTGGAGCAAAGAGGTAATCAGGAAAAAATACTTCCCAGGACCTAGGAAAAGATGTTTGGACCTTCAACCCCCACTGAGGAAGGGATCCCCAATCTATAAACTCTGCATCAAAGCTTTAGACCCATTCAAGCACAAGCTTTACTGGATTCCTGGAAACGGCAAGGCTATTAATATTTGGAAGGATTCCATTCTTGGAGACCCTCCCATTGGTTCACATTCGGAAGTCAGCAACATACAAAGGTGGCTTATGGACAAAGGAGCCACTTCACTTTGGGATATTTCTGCCTGGGACGGAAATTACTGGACAGGATGGGATTTAGGACTCATCCCCCCTGATTTGAGCTCCGAAGCTGATGCCTTGCTGGTTCACCTCCAAGGCAAGTCCCCTCTCAAAAGAACATCCAGTGATAAAAGAGGTTGGGGGATCTCCGGAAGATATTCAACTGCTGAAGGCTACAAAGAAATTTAGACCATCCCCTACGCGGCACCCAACCCAGCCATCTGGAAGTTCATCTGGACTATCCCTTTCATATCTAAAATTGACATCTTCTGCTGGTCTTTAGCCCACCAAAGCATCCTCATAGGAGATAACATGAAAAAGAGAGGCATGGAAGGTCCCTCCCGCTGCCCTCTCTGCAAGCTTCATGAAGAAACAATGGATCACCTCATTCTGGACTGTCCCTTTGCCAAAGAAGTTTGGATCCAAGCCCTGAACTTAGACCAGGCCATCCCCCTGCCCCTCTCTGTTCTAGAGCTCTTCTCTTGCTGGAAGTCTCTGACTCCCTTCAATCTGACCAATAAGGCTCTGCTTAATACTGGTTGGGGCTGGCTTCCAAAAGCCACAAGCTGGAAAATCTGGCTCGAAAGAAATAACCGAATTTTTAGAAATCAAGAATCCACTCCTTGTAGAATCGCTGCACAAGCAAGAGCCATTCTAGGGGAAGCTCTGGAAAGTAACAGCTTCAAAAACACCTCCCAGCTCCAACAAAATGAGCTTCGTTGGTTAAGCCTGTTAACATCCAGAATCCATCCTAGCATCTCTCGTTTCGCCTCTAAGACAGAGCAGTGGGAAATACGGCTTGAAGACTCTGATTTCAAACGCTGGAAGTCAACCCTGCATGAACCAAGCCTCTTCTTCGATGGTGCTTCGAAGGGAAATCCAGGCCTTGCAGGTGCTGGAGGAATAATTAGTTCAGCCGATGGGGTCACTCTCAGCAGGTACGCCTGGGGGCTTGGTATAGAATCCAACAATGTAGCTGAGTTCTGTAGCTTATGGCAGGGTTTAAAAATCGCTCTAGCTAAGGGATTGCGCAAAATCATAGTTTTTGGGGACTCCAGGCTTCTCATCCACGCTCTCATCACAAAAAAAGTTCCCCCTCATATTAAACTGAGCCATATCTTTCACAAAATCCTACAGCTGAGCAGGTACTTTCAAAGCATCAATTACTTCCATGTGATCCGCGCGTTGAATGAGCAAGCTGACAAAGAAGCTAACAAAGGAGTGGCGCTGGACCAAGGAATATTATGTACCGATGGAGATCTGCACAGATGTGACATTCCATAGCAGATGAAGATACAGGATCTTCACTCAGCCTCCTCATTCGGTCTGGGCAACCCACGTTTTTCTCTTCCCTAGCAGAGATGCCCTGCAGTCTGGCAGCACGCCTGTCCCTCTCGCCCTTTGGGATTCCTCCTGCAAGTTTTTAAAGATGCAAACCTCCCCCCTCGACCACAGATCCCTCTCCATTCTGCTGGTGTCTATTTCCCTGAGTTTTCTGCGCTCAAGCTCCTCAAGACTCGCACGATCTCCACCTTCGACTCAAGCATTATGGCGTCTGGCGATTCTTCAAGCTCAGGAGTTAATGCAGAGACAAGAATCGGCTCTCTGGAAGCAGCAATGGGTCAACTTCGACTAAAGCTGGATAACAACGACAAGAAACTAGATGCGGTCTCCAAAGCTGGAGAAGATTCATGGGATCTCCTGAACAATGAGCTGAGACAGCTGCGCTCCGATCTCACCAATAATCTGAGCGATTTCAAGGAAGAAACTCGAACCAACTTCAAAGATGAAGCCAATACTCATGGTGATTTCGGCAACAGAATCTCTGCTCTGGAACTTGAAGTGGCCAAGCTGAAATCCAAAATAGAAAAATGAGCGTGCCTCAAGCCCTCTCCACGCTCTGGACCCCTTAGCAGTATTAAATAAAAGGTTCAGGCCGTTGCAAGACTCACCAGCCCTCTGTGGGCTCGATTTTGCTTATTAGTTGCTGTCTTTTATGTATCAAGCTGGTTTGCTTAATTACAGCTGGTTTTCTATGTATCAAGCTTTCGGTAGCTAAATACCGGCACTAATACAACCTAGCCCTATGCTTCTGTCAAAAAAAAAAAACAGCATGGCATGATCAGTGTAATTTGTAACAAAGTCAAAGTAGGTAGGAATGAGTAGATTTATTTCCAAATGAGTTATATAGTTAGATGCCTTATCTCAGTAGTCTTTGCATCAACTTTGAAAACTTAAACCCTCTTGTCAAAGCAATTGCAAGAGTAGGAGGCAATGTCGAGGACATTGCCACCTCGTGGCTATTGTTATATAATGTGGTTGTTAAATCTCCCAACCAAGTATCCAAACTAATCCATATGCTAATGCTTTAAGTATTTGACTTAGAGCATACAAATATGGGGGTGGATAAGTAGGAAGAACAATCCATTTAAGGTTGAGTAGTAAAGATTGGGACATTGGACTCATGGTATGATGTTGGTAATATGTACAACTTGTCAGAGAAAGACATGATATTAATGGAGTTATTACCTTTAATAACGAACTTTCGGGGAGAATATGCAAATATCCATATGCAATTTTGTCATTTATTTAGGCTTTGTAAAAGTTTAGTGTATTTTAATTATGTTGACCTCATTGCATATTTTCCAAATTCCGGGTCAATTTGATGGAAGGGTTTTAAGCACCCCTAAGTTGTTGCAAGTGAATGATCTTGATGGGTTTTATGTTTCCTTTGGCCGAATATACACTAACCTAATCTAAACTAATATTGAAAGAAGATAAAAGATAATTACAATGTATTTAAACTAGACTGAGTACAACAAAATTAAAACTGTGATACTTACAAAGGATGGATTAGGCAGATTCAAATGTAAATGAGATCAAATATCCTTACTTTGATGGTTGCACTTTCTCTAGTTTCGTCACACCTTGTTTGACCTTCTAGTAAAGCTAGAGACTCCGAGTCAATCTGGGGAAACCCAACAGATTTTGGTGTAGTTCCAAAAGTAACTAGATCTTGGGATAACTAGCTTGATAACCCCTACACCCCTATAGTAAAATTTAACCTAAATGTGTAAACGTCAACTAGATAAATCTATAGTTTTTAAAGATTCACAAATGTTTACCGAACAAGTCTTGGTGGAAGACTGTTTTTTAAATAGAAAATGTCTAACATAAATCTTAAACAAAAGATATCAACTTAAAGTAAAATATCTAATCTAATACATAATAAAAAACATACATTTAAATTTAAAAGAACTTCAAATAAAAAAACAAACTAATATATTAATCACACTACTACTTAGCCAAACATGTAATATGTATAAAACCTGTAACAATGAAAAATAACTCATTCCTGTAACAATGAAAAATAACTCATTCTCTTATTAAATTTTAGTCAAGATATTTACTAAAAAATAAGATGAACCAAATGAGTTAAACAAACTTCATATTTAGCATCAAGCAAGCATAATCTTAATCAAACTTAGCTTAAAAGTAATCTTAATTTGCAATTAAGATTAGATTATATTTTTCTTTTAAATTAAATCCTACACAAAAAAATAACTTGTAATAATATTTTAATAAACAAAGTACAATCTAATTAACTAAAACAAAATCACAATGACTGAAGAAAACAAAGTCTCATGCATATTTCCTGTAGATTAAAATCACATAAGAAAATATATAAGTGTTATATGCAAAAGGCAAATCTAAGTAAGGATATTAAACTGCTGTAAACTATTTTATATATATTTTCTTTAAATATAAATAACAATCTAAATAAAAAAAGACAATTTAAATTCCATAACCAAATGAGAAGTGTATCACAATATTAGTTACAAACCCGAAAAAATAATTGTAGGCAGAATTTTTTATGATGTTGCATTTTAACTTTGAAACGGGACATCGGCAATAGATTAAAAACCATCACCGAGGTCTTTTTAAAAATTAAGTTTTGCATAGATGAGGCAATTATAAAGTTAATGAGTGAATGAGAATTATATAAAATAAATAAGATAAGCAGTTGATCCAAATTAAAATAACAGAAATGTTGTTTTACTCTCCATTTATATAAAGAGAAACCAAATCATTTTCACTAGTATGCATAAATATAATCATTGGGTTGCAAATTTAACCTTGGTTACAATACTTTTGCGATATTCTTTTTCTTTGGATTTCATGTTTTCAGTCATGGAATCCAAAAAAAACAATTACAAATAATGTCAATGGATGTCCATAACTGAAGACAATGTAACTTTACATTTTTCATATTTCCATTGAAAAGGTGAATGACCAAGATGGTAGAAATTAGGCATTGAAGGATCAAACCAAAACCAAACATCAAACAACCATGCATGTAAATATTACCCGAGACCATTGTCATCAATAATGAATCTGCTAAAAATGCATTAAAATGGGAGACTCATTCTTTTTTACCAAAATGAAAAGGTTGTTGTTGACATAGGCCAACAAATTATAAGGAACCTATTTAAACATGCATGGGCATAGGATGGGCACCTACAGGCAAAGTCCTCCTGTCCTATGCATGGGGCCTAGGACAGGCTTCCAACAACCAAGCTGAAATCCTGGCGCTGTGGCAGGGCTTAATTTAGGCAAGAAATCTGAACATCCAAAAGATTAATATCTTCGGGGACTCTAGGCTGATAATTAAAGCGGTTCATACCAAGAAGACGCCCTCGGACATTCATCTTGGCCAAATCTTCAGGAAAGTCAGCCTTCTCCTATCTCATTTCAGAATTTATAAGGCTCAGCATGTGCTCAGGAATCTGAACAGCCTTGCGGACGCTGAAGCCAATCGTGGTGCTCTTCTAAACAAAAACCAGCTTATTGTCAATGGAGGATGCTCATTTTGCCCAATTCCTTAAGGATAAAGAAAGGAAGACCATCAAGATCAGCAGTAGTAAAGGAATCAAGCTGAAAAGGAAGATCAAAATAGTGAATCTGAATTTGTTTTGTAAGGCCCTGGCAGCCCCTTTGCCAATCTTTAATTAAATTTTAACCGTTTTTGTCAAAAAAAAAATGATGTTATATTGATTAAAAATCATTTCAATTTTTTCTATGTGTGAGTGAGAGAATGAAAGGTTAATATAGCGTAGCTATCTATATATATTTGAAAGGTTAAGACATATATTTGAAAAGTTAAAACATGGTAATGATGTTATATATATTTGAAAGGTTAAGACATATATTTGAAAAGTTAAAACATGGTAATGATGTTATATTGATTAAAAATCATTTCAATTTTTTCTAAGGTGAAAGGTTAAAAAATCATTGCAAATATTTTGTAGCTTGAAAGGTTATTAAGTTGATTAATATGACTTCTTTCAATTTTAAGGAAAAGATTGGATGTGTTCATAACCACATAAACCACCCTTTCTGAATGTAATTTGATTTTACATCAGATATATCTTAAGCTTTGCAAAAAAAAATATATATTATATATTTTTGTAAAGCTTAAGATATATCTGATGTAAAATCAAATTACATTCAGGAAGGGTGGTTTATGAAAACCATTCTCCACCTCATAAGTTATACTCTCAATAATGATAATAATGCAAGGTTCTCTGGGCTATCAATGTTATTACTTACAAATTCACTATTAACCATAAAATAGAAGGTGCAAAATTCAATTAATATCAATAATAGAAAGGTGCAAAATTCAATTAATGTCAATTTTGTTGTTTAAGAATTTACGCTTGCAAAAATCAAATAACATACATTCATTGGGTTAAATGGAGCCAGTTTTTGGAGAGGTTAGCTTTTTATGTTAAGGCCATTTTGATAATAAAGATCTGTGAACAATAAAATCAAATTTGAAGACCAGAGAGAAAACATTAGCTACATTTAGAGAAAATTACAGCACAATAATTGACAGAGGATTGTTAAAAATGACAAACGAAACATGAAAAGCATACGGTTGGTGATAGTATATATTTTGATTATAATTAACAAATACCTTTGAATGTTAAAAACAATGCTCTCTGAGTGTGATCGTTGGCCGCTACTGTAATTATGATTATATGACTGCAATAATTGTTTTTCAGATAACAATCACTCTTCAGTCGTTAGTCGCTGCAACTCCAACACTTTCCCCACTGCAGATGAGGGCATCCAGACAAGTCGATACATTGGGCGTTCGTCAAGTTTCCAACTGAATCTGGGAGCATCTGCAAATTGGAGCAGCTGCCCAACTGAATACTTTGGAGGTTCGTCAATTTCCCAACTGAATCTGGGAGCATTTGCAAAGTCGCGCATAAGCGCAAATCAATATGTTGAAGGTTCGTCAATTTCCCAACGGAATGTGGGAGCATTTTCAAAGTGGAGCATTCCCTCAAGTCAATACGTTGGAGGTTCCTCAAGTTTCCAAGTGAATCTGGCAGCATCTCCAAAGAGGAGCACCCGGACAATTCAATCTGTTGGAGGTTCGTCCAGTTTCCAACTGGATCTGGAAGTGTCTGCAAAGTGGAGCACCAGGACAAGTTAATATGTTGAAGGTTTCTCAATTTCCCAACTGAATCTGGGAGCATCTGCAAAGCGGAGCACCTGCTCAAGTCAATAAATTTGAGGCTCATCCAATTCCCAATTGAATGAGGGAGCATCTGTAAAGCCGAGCAGTGGCTCAAGTCAATACCCTTGAGCTTAGTCCAATTCCCAACTGAATCTGGGAGCATCTGTAAAGTGGAGCACCGGCCCAAGTCAATACTTTGGAGGTTAGTCAATTTCCCCACCGAGTCTGGGAGCATTTGCAAAGTAGAACATTCGCGCAAGTCAAGAAATTGGAGGTTTGTCCAATTTCCAACTGAATCTGGGAGCATCTGCAAAGGGAAGCACATGCTCAAGGATATACGTTGGAGATTCGTCCAGTTACCAATTGAATCTGGGAGCACCTGCAAAGCGAAGCACCAAACCAAGTCAATATGTTGGATGTTCATCCAGTTCCCAACTGAATCTGGGAGCATTTGCAAAGCAGTGCACCCGTTCAAGTAAATTCCTTGGAGATTCGTCCATTTTCCAACTGAATCTGGGAGCATCTGCAAAGAGGAGCACGCGTTCAAATAAATACTTCGGAGGTTAGTCCATTTCCCAATTGAATCAGGGAGTATCTGCAAAGAGGAGCACCCATACAAGTCAACATCTAGTAGGTTCGTCCATTTCCCAACTGAATCTGGGAGCATCTGCAAAGAGGAGCGCCACTTCAAGCTAATATGTTGGAGGTTCGCCCATTCCCCAACTGAATCTGGGAGCACCTGCAAAGTGTCGCAGCAGCCCAAATCAATACGTTGGAGGTTTATCCATTTCCCAACTGAATCAGGGAGCATATGCAAAGAGTAACACTCTCGTAAGTCAATACGTTCGAGTTTCGTCCATTTCCCAACTGAATAAGGGAGTATCTTCAAAGTGAAGCACCTGCCTAAGTCAATACATTGAAGGTTCGTCCATTTCCCAACTGAATCTGGGAGCATCTGCAAAACAGAGCCCCCGCCTAAGTCAATACGTTGGAGGTTCGTCCATTTCCCAACTGACTGTGGAAGCAGCTTCATTTTTTTACAGCTCTTTAACTCCAAGTGTTTCAAGGATTGCATGTCACAGAATTCGTCAGGCAAAGTTTCAAGATCAATCGGAGCCCCATTGATATATGTATTCCTGTGGAGGACAAATTTTTCAAGGTGCTTCAAGATCCCAAGGGACTTTGGAACCTTTAAAAGGTTAGCATCAATATTCAATTCCCTTAATTGCAGAGGTGCCTGCAATGTTCACATTTTCAAAATGGGTTGGACTCATTCGCAACCAATTTTAAAAATTTGAAAAGAAAACAAAACGACATGAAAAATAAAAATAACATGACTACCTGCGATTCATGTTGCCACAGTGTTTCCAATTTCGCCCCCTGTATATGTAGGACTCTTAAATTCTTTATTGTTATCCAGGAAGGTATGCAGGAGTATGGACAGTTCTCCCAGCAGAGATATATTAGCTGTGGTAACCGTACAACACTTAATACGCGTTCAACAGAATAACCTGCAGCCCTAAGCAGCTGTAACCTGCTCATTTTAGCTGGTAAACGGCTGTCCCCAAGCTCCGCAAGGGTTTCTGAATAGTGTTCAGGTTCATTTCCGTGAACCATGCTAATTCCACGCACCTGAATTGTTCACCCGGAGCTGTTAGAAATAAGATCTACATTCTTGCAAAGTTTTAAAGAATTCAAAACATGAGACACAATTGTGATAAATAACCTTATTTTGAAAGAAATACATACACATGATTGCTCAGACAGATTATGAAGGTTGTCTGGTAAGCGCCAAAGCCGATGCGGAGTTTCTTTCCTTGCGATACCTCTGCCCAGGTCTCTAATGTGGTCGTGCATTCTTATACAGTTTTCGCTGTCCACCTCCACCAGGCATTTGTTTTCTAGGTTCCAAAGACCCATCCATCCTTGCCAGTCCGAACCGTCCCAAATTCTTTTGGCTGTATCTTTGTCTTCTCCTATAAAGAAACATGCAATATCTAAGAATATCTGTTTCTCCTCTTCATCCAGACTGTCGTAACTAATTTTGAGTCTGCTCAGTATATCGTTGGGAAGTATTTTAGAGATTTTGTTCAATTGGGCTTCCCAATACTCCAAATCTTCGCCACGAAGAAGCGCTCCAATCACTTTAAGAGATAATGGCAATCCATCGCAGGCATCCAAAAACTTTTCAACCAATTGTTCAAATCCTATACAGGGATGAGGATGGTTGAAGGCATGCGAGCAGAATAACTCCCGGGCATGTTGTCGATTCAGGCCTGTCTGTTTGTAAAAAGACGAATCTACAATCCCAGAGCTTCTAAGAATCTTCTTGTTGCGAGATGTAACTAAGATTAAACTATCTGAATGAATGGTATCTTTAACTGGTAAAAACAATGCATTCAGTTGATCAATATGATCAACATCATCTAATACTATGATAGCTCGTTGAAAAGGTGAGATATGCTTTTTGAGCTTCTCGATACCTTCATCAGCGCTGTTTATTTGCCCATCAAATTCAGTTAATTCCTTAAGAAGTATATTCTGCAAGGAATATAGAGAACTCTGGGCTGCTTTTTCTCTCACATCAGATACAAAACAAGATACATCGTAATTTAATATCTGACGGTTGAAATATTCCTTTGTGAGCGTTGTTTTTCCAACCCCGCCATGACCCACAATTCCTATAGCTGTAATCTTCCCTCTTTGCTGCTGCGATAATATTGTTTTTTCCAAATCTTCTATTTTTTCAGACAAACCAGTAGGATATTTAGCGACATTCAGGAGCGTTTTGTTGCCCTTTTTCAACACTTGCTGGACGACCTTCTCCACAAGCAGCCCCTCGTCACTGGATAATATACACAATAAAATGACTGATAAATAAAGTTTGATATACCAATCAATCAATCAAAAATAATATACACAATAAAATGACTGAGAAATACCAATCAAGCAAGCAAAAACCTAAAAAGAGGTCAAAACCCTTACCGGTTACACGCCTTGAGCTCGAAACCGCTTATTTCTGCAACATCAGAAAGCGCCATTCTCCATTCTGCAATAGTGCCGGAATTATATCCGCGCTTCTCTTTATGCATGCGCAGGGCTCGGGCATATACTCCATCTCCGTCCCTCGTCCACCTAAGATCTGAGGGATTGACATCGTAGAAAACCGGGATAATGGTTGATCCGGTCTCCAATATTTGGACGAGTTCATTGAGACACCAGCTTGATTCCGCATATAGAGGAGAGAAAATTGCAACATGGACAGAGGCTGTTTTGATAGCCCCTTCTATTTGAGGACTCAATTTGTTTCCTACTTGCAATTCCTCTTTGTCAAGAAAGACTCTTAATCCGTGTGCAGTAAGGCGATGGTAGAGATTGCTGGCGAGGCCTTTCTTGACATCAGGGCCTCGGTGGTTTATGAAAACATCAAATTGAAAGTGGATGTTGCCAATTCCATATGAAGTGGATGCAGAGGCCATGGGAGACTAATGGTAGAGATATGTAAGATGAAAGATATATTCCAGAGATTGGGAGTTTGTACCAAAATTTTCGCCCGAGTTTGCACTTACCCTCGAAATTTTGGCCGTCGTCGATATCACAAGTGCAGAGCGCCTGCCTACCAGATCCGCCTTTGCTGCTCTGTGTCTAGTTAGGTTTCCACTGGTTCCGCCTTTGCTTCTTTACATTAACCTAGCAGTATAGTTAGTATGTGAGATGATAGGTGTTGCAATGGTATACCTTATGAAAATGCTTATCTATATGGAAGTATATAGATAAACAGTGCGGATGATAAGTATGGCTATCTACTCTACAGTGACAGCTATTGTAGACTGTAGCTATCTTGGTTGGAGCGAGATCATTACATTGAATGAACATTGTAAAGTCAGATCATTGCAGTTAACATTGTTTACCACTCGACATTTTAGCATTAGCTTCCTCAGGCGCTTATCCAACATGTACGTTCATGCTGGATAAGCCACCTGGGTGGGTCCCTACGTCTTCAGTTGACGGAAATTTTCAAAACTCGGCCCACTCCCGGCAGCCCTGTCTGCCTCCGTCCTGCTGCCACCGCCGCCCGCCCCCGGAGCAGCTGGAGAACGTAAATGCATGTACGTTTTCACCTACGATCTCCAGTTCCGATCGATAAGGTTTTGAAAGCACCGGATCTGGCTTCCCCTCAGAGGCTACTGTGTCGAATTCGACGAAGGCGGACAGGTTATCGAACAGCTTCTTGTTTCTGATTTTATGGAAAACGGCAGTCTGGCCGACTGTCTCTTCAATTAAAATAAATCGGTATGCCTGTCATGGCCCGAGCGTTACAAGATTGGGGTTGGCATAGCCAGGGGATCTCTTATCTTCACGAATTCGCCAAACCTGTGATCTTTCACAGGGATGTAAAGGCGGCGAATGTGCTGCTGGATAGCCATTTCAACGCTCTTGTCGCAGACTTTGGCCTGGCCAAGTTCAAGAAAGAAGAAGAAGAAGAAGAGCAGAATACGCACTTGAGCACCAGGACTGTTGGGACCGTTGGTTATGTGGCTCCTGAATACGCTCTCTACGGGCATCTGACCAAGAAAAGCGATGTATCCAGCTTCGGCATCATACTTCTGGAGCTCATAACGGGGCGGCGGGCTCTGGATTCGACCTCTGGTGTGCTGAAGCATTTTTTTATATCGGACTGGGTAGTCGACATGATGCAGATGAACCGGGCAGAAGAGGTTATCGACATGAGGATTCGGGATACGGATTACAGGAAGACAATAGATAAAGTTTTATTGTTAGCCCTGCGATGCTCCCATCCTAATGGTGACTCGAGGCCCTCAATCTTAGAGGCACTGCTCTCCCTTGAATCAATAGAATGGCCATTGTCAGGTGCCAAGGAAATCGAATCGGAACTGGAAGCTTCCTGCAACAACAGAGGGGAGTTTAGTTGGTTTCTATCGCCGGAGCGCCTCACGGACGAGAGCACGAGTGATCGAAGTAATTTTTCCGGCGTAGCAAAGGGCTGAATGTGAAGATGAAATGGGCAAAACTGGAATACAGTAACTGGTCAATAATTTAATTTTTAGTTCAGTTGATTGGAGACTGTTTACAGTATTGTGAAAATTTGGGATTTTGCAAATTTTGCCAGTTTAAATTGCTGAATCGATTTGCATCGAAGTGCTCAGTTGAATTTAATTTTACCATCAAAACATGTCTCATATTCAGTTTGTGCTGCCCCGAATTGTATACAATTTCTCTGTACATGTTTTGTGCGTGGTGTTAATCGAATATGAGGAATATGTTCATTTCCTGTTTGACACCGGGAGAACCATGGCCATTCTGTACCCAATAAAAATTCGTTGCTGCTCTGGTATTTTTTTGGGATACGAGTACTTTTTTATTCAGTTGGGACTGGGATTGGAATCTTTTCCCTCCAACTACATAATAATCAAATATGACTGGAAATAATCACTGGAAGGAACATACAAGATTCGAGGGTCTCGGAGATTAAAATTACAGGTATTCAAATGGATAAGATTTTTTTTAATGTAATTGTTACTTTTTATATATATATATAAAATGAAATTCAATCAATTAAGATATATTTGTTTTTTAAATAAAAAATTAAAATTCATCTATTTAATTTTTTGAAAACATTTTTTTTACAGAAAGTCGCCTCTAACCTATTTAAAATTTTAGGTTTCTTTTTTTGGTAAGTAGACTTTACATTTAGTTTTCATGTCTACCATCCTTGAAAACATTTTTCACATAAGTGGCCTCTGACCTATTTAAAATTTTAGGTTTCTTTTTTTTGGTAAGTAGACTTTACATTTAGGTTTCATGTCTACCATCCTCACATTCAACTTGTTATAATATTTTTATTTTTTATTTTTAAATATTTTAAAAAGTTTTAAGATCAAATTACATTGAGTTATTAAAATGGTTAATATTAAATAGTCAATATTATGGAGTTTTCAAAATTTTTATAGAGTTTTATGTTTCACCATCTTCAAATGAAAAGATTATTTAATAATAAATTTATTTTTAACTTTCTTTATTTCTCAAAAGTTTATGTCCATCTCTTTTAATATGCAACTTTATATATTATTTTAAAAATCTCATTAAAACATTATATATTATCATATATCTTAGTATAAGGTAAATTTAGAAAAACTTATTTAAATGAAAAATAATAAGGCATTTTACATATATCTTTGTACAATCTAATTAATAATTGTGAAAAAAAATTAACAAAATTTATCAAAATTTCTAATTAATAATTGTGAAAAAAAATGAACAAAATTTATCAAAATTTCAAAAATCTTTTGTATTGTATAAATAAGTGTAGGTATGCTTCTTTAATGTGGTAGTTTGATTAATATATGGGTATATTAAAAATTTATTCTCTTATGGTTAAGTTGAAATTTTAATTTAAAGTAATAATAATAAAATAGTAAGTACATAAAAATTTTCAATTTAGTTAATCTAAAATTAAAAGTCAAAGGATATATATTCCAATTAATTAAAACATAAAAAATTAATGAAACTTTGATACTTCTTGCCATGCAATTTGTCATCATTATTCAAGAGTATACAAAAAGAATTAACTTATAAAATAAGTATAGATTCATTTTAAGTCAAGAATTACCAAAGATCAAATCTCTTGAAATTCAAATCTTTTTAAAAGTGAAAAAAATATAAACCTTTTTAGAGTGTAAAAATATATGAATCTATACTTATAAAACAAGTATAGATTCATCTCAAGTGAAAAAGTGTAAAAATATTTAAAAAAAAATTTACATCTAAAAAAAATTGATTCCTCCCAACTTTTGAGAAATAAAGAAAGTTAAAAATAAATTTATTATTAAATAATCTTTTCATTTGAAGATGGTGAAACATAAAACTCCATAAAAATTTTGAAAACTCCATAATATTGACTATTTAATATTTACCATTTTAATAACTCAATGTAATTTGATCTTAAAACTTTTTAAAATATTTAAAAATAAAAATAAAAATATTATAACAAGTTGAATGTGAGGATGGTAGACATGAAACCTAAATGTAAAGTCTACTTACCAAAAAAAAACCTAAAATTTTAAATAGGTCAGAGGCCACTTGTAATTTTAATCTCAGAGACCCCTCGAATCTTGTATGGTCCTTCCAGTAATTATTTCCAGTCATATTTGATCATTATGTAGTTGGAGGGAAAAGATTCCAATCCCAATCCCAACTGAATAAAAAAGTACTCGTATCCGAAAAAAATACCAGAGCAGCAACGAATTTTTATTGGGTACAGAATGGCCATGGTTCTCCCGGTGAAATGCATTGCATCAAATAGGAAATGAACATATTCCTCATATTCGATAAACACCACGCACAAAACATGTACAGAGAAATTGTATACAACTCGGGACAACACAAACTGATTATGAGACATGTTTTGATGGTAAAATTAAATTCAACTGAGCACTTCGATGCAAATCGATTCAGCAATTTAAACTGGCAAAATTTGCAAAATCCCAAATTTTCACAATACTGTAAACAGTCTCCAATCAACTGAACTAAAAATTAAATTATTGACCGGTTACTGTATTCCAGTTATGCCCATTTCATCTTCACATTCAGCCCTTTGCTACGCCGGAAAAATTACTTCGATCACTCGTGCTCTCGTCCGTGAGGCGCTCCGGCGATAGAAACCAACTAAACTCCCCTCTGTTGTTGCAGGAAGCTTCCAGTTCCGATTCGATTTCCTTGGCACCTGACAATGGCCATTCTATTGCTTCAAGGGAGAGC
The DNA here is from genome assembly GCA_001517045.1 of Pseudotsuga menziesii. Lineage (NCBI taxonomy): Eukaryota > Viridiplantae > Streptophyta > Pinopsida > Pinales > Pinaceae > Pseudotsuga > Pseudotsuga menziesii. The sequence continues at coordinate 533,730 of LPNX010837536.1, forward strand.
AGTGCCTCTGAGATTGAGGGCCTCGAGTCACCATTAGGATGGGAGCATCGCAGGGCTAACAATAAAACTTTATCTATTGTCTTCCTGTAATCCGTATCCCGAATCCTCATGTCGATAACCTCTTCTGCCCGGTTCATCTGCATCATGTCGACTACCCAGTCCGATATAAGAAAATGCTTCAGCACACCAGAGGTCGAATCCAGAGCCCGCCGCCCCGTTATGAGCTCCAGCAGTATGATGCCGAAGCTGAATACATCGCTTTTGTTTGTCAGATGCCCGTAGAAAGCGTATTTAGGAGCCACATAACCAACCGTCCCAGCAGTCCTGGTGCTCAAGTGCGTATTCTGCTCTTCTTCTTCTTCTTCTTTCTTGAACTTGGCCAGGCCAAAGTCTGCGACAAGAGCGTTGAAATGGCCATCCAGCAGCACATTCGTCGCCTTTACATCCCTGTGAAAGATCGCAGGTTTGGCGAATTCGTGCAGGTAAGAGATCCCCCTGGCTATGCCAACCCCAATCTTGTAACGCTCGGGCCATGACAGGCATACCGATTTATTTTTATTGAAGAGACAGTCGGCCAGACTGCCGTTTTCCATAAAATCAAAAACAAGAAGCTGTTCGATAACCTGTCCGCCTTCGTCGAATTCGACACAGTAGCCTCTGAGGGGAAGCAAGGTCCGGTGCTTTCAAAACCTTATCGACCGGAACTCGAGATGGTAGGTGAAAACGTACATGCATTTACGTTCTCCAGCGGCCGGCAGCGGTGGCAGCAGGACGGCGGTGGCAAGACGGAGGCGGACAGGGCTGCCGGGAGTGGGCCGAGTTTTGAAAATTTCCGTTAACTGAGGACGTAGGGACCCATGCCAGGTGGCTTATCTAGCATAAACATAAACGTACATGTTGGATAAGCTCAGCCTTCCTGAGGCAGTGGAAAATCAAGGGCAAGTGAAAGCGTTCTGGGAGAAGTTTTAATTTCTTGTTATTGTTATGGTATCAAACCACAAATTTCCCATCAAGAAGCTCGTCTTGTCGACATCATCCAGGAAATAGCATCGGATTCGATCCAAGATAATCGAGTTCTAAATTTCGACAGGCTATTGTCATATTGTCATTTCGTGAAAGCCATTAAAACTAACCTCTCTTTCAAAATTTGTTATATATTGACAATATAACAACTAAATTTATATTAACCGCATCAAATTTAACTTTTATTAATAAGTTCAAATTTATAAAATAGACCAGTAGACTTGGTGATGTATTAAATCCTAATAAAGTTGAATTTTTTTAATCTCATATTAACTTTTTTGCTTAACTTTATAAGTGATAATAACTACCATACCCTCAAAGCGGGGAAATGAAACACCGAAGAGAATTTTGATATGTTTTAAACAATCAGAGAAAGTTGTGTGTAGATATTATAAGTTTATGTGATGAAATCAAGTCTAGGAAAATAAGTGAAAATAAGTTTCCTCCAAAAGGAGTTTTGGATGTTTTAGGTAGCTACAGAGAACCTCGAAACCCCTAGAAGTGGAGGAACTATACCTTTGAAACAAGGAACTATACCTTTGAAACTGAGACCTCGCCTAGACATGGAGAGACTATAACTATGAAATTGAAACTCGAACTATGTGAGATATCAAAATTTCACAACATCATAATTTGCACAAACGACAACATTTTTCCGTTCAACCATTCACATAGGTCCTATAATCTCATTGAAGATCATTGAATGGCCAAATAAGGTTGACAGATGAAGAAAATATTTTGTTTCAAGTTTTTAATATCCAAGTCAATCTATTGAATATCGAGTCGAGATGTCCATCAGTAATTTGTTGCTTGATTTTCATGATGTAAATGATGCAGAAGCTAACCCACTTTTGCACACATACACATATTGTAGCTAGTATCACCATCATAACTTCGTTGGATTGAGTCTTTTTCACTTATAAAAATACATTATAAAATAAAGAGATCCAAATACCATCCATGAGCTTTTAAATCTCATTTATTATTATCCTTGAAAAATCTAAAATATAAATCCCTTGTCTTTTTCTTAAAACAAAATTTGAATTAAAATAAAAAAATATTAAAATATAAATAAATCTCATTTATTATTATAAATACCATCAATTATACTTTAAGCTTTTAATCTCATTTATTATTATTTTTAATCTCATTAATTATTATCCTTGTAAAATTTAAAATATAAATCCCTTCTTGAAACAAACATTCAATTAGGTTCAAAAGTTTTAAAATATAAATCCTTTGTATTCTTCTTGAAACAAAATTTCAATAAGGTTAAAAAAATTAAAATATAAATCCTTTGTCTTCTTCTTGAAACAAAATTTTAATTAGCTAAGAACCTACATATTTAATAAAATAATAAAAACAATTTATGTTTGCTCAAATAATTTTGATTTAGAATTATAAAAAACAAGTTTTATATATTCTATATGCAAAACAAATCTCAATTTAGCATGGATTTATCACCTATATTATCGCCCCATCCAAGAGTGTGAGTGTGAATATGAATATCAGCTATCTTATCATAAAGAAAGGATGTTTAGGCTCTCACGAGTACCAACACTTATGAAACACTGAAGAGAACTTTGATATGTTTCAAAAAATGTGAATATGAATATCAGCTATCTTATCATAAAGAAACGTGTTTATAGAAATGTGAATATGAATATCAGCTATCTTATCATAAAGAAACGTGTTTATAGAGTTTGCATAAACGACACATGTAGGATGTTTAAGCTCTCACGAGTAAGTTACATCAAACTTTTAAGTCGCCACATAAGTGAAAATAAGTTTCATCAAAAGACTTTTGTACATATACATAAAGTTCTTAAATTTGAAAACATTAACTGCAACCATAAAAGAGGAATTTATCTTTTTTATCTGCCTCAAATTGCGGATTCATCCAATGGATTATATTATCTGCAACCCCCCTCCCCTCTCCCTCTATTTGGTCGTATTGATTCAGCAGGAAAATACTCACTTTCTATTATATATGATGCATTTATCGATATGCAGATCGATCCGGGCATGCATGTGTTGAAGTTCGTAGATTCTGGAAGCACTGAACCTACCTTGGTGGCTGGGGTTGTGCGAAGTAAGGGGTGGTGCTTTAGCTCTCGTTCCACACTGGGCTGGGCTGTGCTGCTCTTGTTTAAACCTGCTAGACAATGAACGGTGGTTTCTGGTAATAAGCGGATCTACTTAAAAGCCCCTTCCCTTAATGAGCGGACTGGGCCATTCTGGGTGAATGTACAGGGCATGTGGCGGTGGGTTGTGATTCGTCCATCCGCCGGCTGCTTGCTGTGCCCCACGAGCAGATTCTATATGATGCTATGGAAATCCTCCTCGATCTTTTAAATGCTAAAATAACCAATATAGCCGAGATCTTTTGAATGCTAAAATAACCAATAGATTGAGATAATTTAATGTGATTATTATACATAGCAATGGCTTTGCCGTCAAACTGGGTTGACAGTTTGACTTTCAATTTCTTTGGCTTTTAATAAAAAGATTTCAAAAGTTTTTTCAATAGTTTTCAATATATTAATAGTTTTCAAAAATATTTATATTATATTAATTATTTAAAAATTGAAAATATCTTTTACAATTTTAAAATATGATATTACTATTTTGTGATTGGATAAAAACAATGAGGCTTATTTGTCAGAATTAAAAATATATATTAATATTTAAAAAATAAGTATTAATTAATAAATTGCCAAGCCAATTAATATGCCTGTGATTTTAATGAATGAAAATAAATGCCTGACAAATTATATCTCCATGTAATAGATCGATATAAATTATATTTATTTCAATGTCATATCGATGTAACGTGACAAATTGTATATTCTCGAAAGCTATCTCCTCAGTCGATACCAAACTAATGGGGTAATTTCATCAGCTGCACACGATCTTCATTTTCTTCTTCTGTTCCGCTGGCTTCGTTGTATGGTTGCTTGCTTTTCAACTACAGACTTAGAAGACCAGTTGCTTGCTTGCTTGCTCTTTACCTGCAGACTAGGAAAAGGGAAGGAAGGCCAGTGAGTGAAGCAGTCAGTCACTTCGTTTACTGGCACGATGGAAGAAGTTGCGTGGTTCCTGCAGGAGACTTTGACAGGCGTCCAGTTTGGCCTTGTATCGTCTAGAGAAATTGTAAATGGACGCACGAAATAGAGAAGAATAATAGGCAATCGGGTCCTTGTTTCCAGCAATTCTGAGGCAAGTAATCTATTTTAACTCAGTTAGAACTCATTTTCATGCCAATTCATTTTGGAAACCGCCTTTGAACTCTAAATGTAAAGAATGCCCCATTAATGAATGAATTGGGCACATCATAGCTAGAGGAAAGAACTGGGAACATCATAACTAGAGGATTGAAAGAGATCGACACCAAGTTAAATTAAATTCTTTGGTTGATGATCTCTCATACCCAGAGAAGATGAGAGAAGATGTTTGATTTTGATTTGATTAAATCCACTGTAACTTAACATTGCATTTCTACAATCTTCTAAGCTCTATGCATGTACATTGAAATTATTAGCTCAGATGTATAAATGTCATATGATTTTCTTTAATTAATGTACAATGTTGAAGATGGTGCAAAAGGGAAGGGTGGATTTACAAGCAGTAATAGTGTTTGTAGAAGAATGTTGAGTGATTCCCTCGGAACATTTTTTCTTCATAATTTTTCCAAAAGGCTTGATTACTACTTTATGTTATACTATGTTTCTTATTAGTCCTTGCCCTCGGCTAGCAGGGACTCTATGAACGGCCTTGTCGTCATTTCATTTGTTTGACACGCAAATCAAAGCAACTTTTAAACTATTATCCTAAGTTCTTCATTTCATATTCTGACTAAAACTCTGACTAAAACTTTGAAGGACTAATAAAAATGAAAGGCACTTTATATAAACCAATTACAAACTTTGGCCTCTTATTTGGCCTCATCCCGAGGTTGTTCATACAAAAACCTTATGTTAAAATATACATTGATGGGGAGTGCTCAGGTAATTTTTGAAGTTTTTTTGTCAAGCCTTGTAATGCTAGAGATTACTCTAGCATTACTTGGCTAACATTAAATGTAATCTTCCTTTGTTCTGTATGTACTCTACAAGTTTTACAAGTTGCTAGTTGATGCACGGCTTTGCAGATTTTATGTGGCAATTGTGTCCAGCTGCTGCCAAATTGAAAGGAAGTTGTGAGTCATCATTCATCCGCTTGACACAACACCTCCCACCGCCTTAAACTTCCGCCCTTCTCTCGCATTGCCTTTAACTTCCCTCCCATCGCCCTTCTCTAGCACCAGCGGCATCAAAAGTCATCCATCTGCCCTTGTCTAGCACCAGCACCAGCGACATCAAAAGCCATCCATCTGAACCTCTGTTACTACTAATGAGCTTTCAGAAATGGCTGCTTCATTTTTCAGAAATGGCTGCTTCATTTTAAGCTGTGCCATGAACATCAACATCTGCCATTTAGAGCGCTCTGCGAGAGTGGATATAGGTGATAGAAGGTTCCCCATGAATATCCAGGCGAGGCGATATATGAGCGTAATAGGCAGATGAAACACAGGAAACACAACAGTTAATGAAAAAAGAACAATCAGCTGCTACAACCTCCATGATTTGAGGTATGTTAAGAAAGAATTCGTTTAAATAGTAAATTTCTATTGAATGGCTCTGTAAAACAATTTAACAATTAACTTGAATGGCTCTGTAAAACAATTTAACAATTAACTTGAGTTGTTAAATAAGATTAAGATAAATGAGGAGAATATTACAAGTGATGTGTTAAAGTTTAAGTACAACCATTTCATACTGCGATTGCTCTACAACTGTGCTTTAAGTATCATCATTTCATTTCATTGCTCTGCAACGTTTTGTGTTTCAGAAAGAGTAATGGCAACCGAAAGCTATTTTTGCACTTGCATCCCCTTCAAATGAACAATGGAAAAAAACGTTATTGTTGCAGTTAGAAAGTAACAATGAAAACCCGGAACGAACAGGTCTATCACTTTACCTTGGCCATATTTTCAATGGAGCTTTTCACAACTCTTCCGCTGCACCATCTCACTGAAGGGATCTACTTCACAATGAATCAAGAAATGTTTGCAAAGGTATATTATAAATGAATCAAGCAATAAAGGCAAAAGACTGGTTTGTGCAAATTACTACAAATTACCATATAACAACCATGCTGCCGTTCATACCTGATAAGCCAAAAGGAGAGAAATCCTCCTTTCTTCTAATCCCTGGGCTGTTTCTTCAATATCACACCCTCATTGCCAACGTTGAAAGATTTTTGCTCTGAAAGGGGAGGGTTTTGTCTGCTAATCTTTTTGCAAGCAGTCGACCCGCCATTGTTGTGCTTCGAACAAGATCTGTGGATATCGTAGATATGTGCATCATTCAAAATTTATACCTCGAGATGGTGGGCAGCTAGTTTCTGGAAATTCTATCTTGCCTGAATTGCTCTGTACAGAAGATGCACTAGCTTGGAGGGTTCTCTTTTCCAATCTGCAAAATAATGGATTCAAGCATCCAAAACTTCAACCTCCCTCTCGGATTTCGGCCCCTTTACCTATATCATCAAAACCTCCAAATTCCTTCTCAATATTATTATCGCCATCATTCAAGAATTCTTCGTTGGACTCCAACTGCGCTTCTTCTGAATAATTCATCCACATGTCATCATAAGAAAAAAACTCTGCAGCTGTATCACTGTTTGTGGAAGCCGGTGTTTCTGTCATGTAAGGCTCAGCCCTGCATGCAATAATTGTAGGACTGAAACTGAATTCTATACACTGGGATAGCATGCCAGATTGAATTTATTTGTTGATACCGCCATTCAGAGGTGTCTAGGAGACGATGAATCGCGATGCTACTGTCAAAACGCAGGCCAGCTGATGATGTTCCTCGGGTAATGCATGTTTAACCAAGTGTGATACTCTCTTCAAAAGTGCTCCATCTGATAGTGCGTGCGAAGGAATGGATCAAGCCAACATTGGTATCTTTTAACTCAAGAATACCGAGAGCATATACATAGTTGTTAGAAACAGGCCAGCTGATGATGTTCAGTCGATTCCACAGCATTAGACGCCCTCATCAACATCTCATATAGCATCTAAGCTATCAGTTCCACAAAATGATATGATTCAGCCATAAGCATGCGTTCCATTGCTATGATGAACGATGAAGGATGGCACCTGGGTGATCTGGAGGGGATTCCGACAGACTCATGGAAAAAGAAGCAGAAAGTGGAATATCCATTGTCTCGTAGAAAATTCTTCAATCCAAATCTGCAGACCTGTCTTTATTGGCACAAGCAGAAGCAGAAAGTGAAATATTCACTATCCCAGAGAAAGCCCTTCAAATTAAACCTACAGGCATGCATGACTGATACATGTCCAGATTGGCCCAAGCAAGAAAATAACCATAAGCAGAAAGAGTTGCTGCATATACCCATTTTGGTGCAGACCAGAGGGGTCTCTTTGCAGTATGCTTAGGATGGTCAACGCCTTCTCTTAGTAAAAGATTCAGGGACGCATCGCACAGAAATTTTGAGGGAGTTTCTCATAGATTATGTTAAAAGGCTGAGGTCTGTGGTCATGACCCTTTTTGTTCCACAACGAGTACATTCGAATTACATGTATTATCTCAAGTGGAAGTTTGTGCACCGCATATTCAGCTCAGCATTGCGTTGTACGCATAAACTCCATGCATAGAATCCAGGTGTTTAGCATTGCCATGAACTCCATGCATGGTCTTCCTTCTGGGTTTTGCAGCAAGTGGCTTCGACAGCCCACCTTGGGCAGGGGGTTACAACTGGGCATGCTGCCTCGTGGTTGACATGTTTTTTTATAAACCAATGTTTGCAAAAATATTCTTTCCATGCCTCCGGCATTGGAGCCTAGGAATTGGTGGCATAGTGATTTTAGCACTTCGATGTTGTGTATAGTGACCCAAACTTTATTAATGAAAGGGACTATCGCTTAAATATGATAAAAAAAAACAGTGAAAGCTTGACGCCTCTTGTCAATGTGAACAACAGCAGTCATATATTCTTCCATTTTCCTATTTCGAGAAGGAATCTTCCAATACTCATGATGAAATGTTATGTTACAGAAAGTGGAGAGCTCACTGATTGTGTGAAGAAACTATTGAGAATGAGACAATGTTACATTCACAAATTTATGCATACGAGGAGAAGTTTTTATGGTGGGAGAATTCATATAAGGATAGATAATCTCTTGGCTTGCCTTACAAACTCAAAGCATAACCGGATTGCCTTACAACCTGCCACATTTATGCTGTATACATCACCTGCCCTACCCGAGATACAACGCCTCGCTACACACTTATTATTACCCTGATTGTGAATTAAGCGCCTGCTTAATCAACGCGTTATAGACGTTACTGTCCACAATGCCAACCAAGGCAGTGGTGCCGGGATAAAGCCAATTGGACGAAGATCAATCGCTTTGATTTAACCATCGAGTTGTGGAGAACAGCGCCTGCTTAATCAACGCATTATAGACGTTACTGTCCACAATGCCAACCAAGGCAGTGGTGCCGGGATAAATCCAATTGGACGAAGATCAATCGCTTTGAATTAACCATCGAGTTGTGGAGAACAACGCCTGCTTAATCAACGCGTTATAGACGTTACTGTCCACAATGCCAACCAAGGCCGTGGTGCCGGGATAAAGCCAATTGGACGAATATCAATCGCTTTGAATTAACCATCGAGTTGTGGAGAACAACGCCTGCTTAATCAACGCGTTATAGATGTTACTGTCCACAATGCCAACCAAGGCAGTGGTGCCGGGATAAAGCCAATTGGACGAAGATCAATCGCTTTGAATTAACCATTTGCACGTGGTTCGAGTTGTATATTTTTCAGTTAGGTCTTCGGCGAAGCCATTTACATATCCTTCTTCGATTATAGCCTGCGGAATGAAACGCAATGTATTAGTCCTGTCATGTAGCCAGTTTATGACGTTAGCTGCTGGGTGCCAATCATTTTGGGAGTGCTCGTTGAGCTCTTCTCAGCTCAAGATATTGTTTGGTAGCCGTATTTCCAAGGTATCAAGGTAATGAGGTACTCGATCAAGGGAATGGGGTACTCGATCTGGGAGGCTTAGCAGCTTGCATGGCTAATATGCACTGCATGGCTACACTTATATAACAGGTACCGAAATCGTTACAAAGGGCTTGCAAGCCAACTGGTTCGGTCCAAAAGCTTAGGAGTCAATTGCATAAGGCAGGGAATTGCTGCCTTTAGCAGCTTCCCTTGTTTATCTCTCAATTGTCTTCGTATGTAGAAATTCGTTTGAGTAACATGAATAAGAAGAATTAAATCCATTGAGAGCGATAGCTCCAATATTTTGCATTATAGACCTGCTCTTACCTTTGACATTCTTAGATAGAAAAAATCCCAAAGACACCGACATCGAGGCCTAATTGTGGAAAGCGACAAAGAGCATAGAGTGATTAGATGTAAAGGAACCCACAAGCATTGTGTGCATTTCCTTTGTGAGCTTCAATATTCTCTCGAATGAACAAATTCATGATATAGCCCTTAGGATGAAAACTAGTGGATTTATTTCATATGGATCATCCGTCCACCTAACAATGAAGAAAACTTGTCACGGATTTTTGTAATGTCCCATTTTAACCCTTGTAATGTATTGGATGAAATCATCTAAATGATGTAAATTTATTATCATGAATTCCTAGCGTGGAGTTCAAGACAAAGGCCTTGTTAGTGAATGGCTTGTATGTGAAGGTAAGAAAATTACATTGATAGACCATGCAGCAGTAAGCCAGGGGATATGTAAAGAAATGTCAATATTTATAATGCTAATACATTGAAATATCCAAGGATGGATATGGGGGAAACATGAAAGATGGGGGCTATGTTACCCACTAGGGAGGTGTGATGGAGTTATGGGATTGACCCTTTACTATCAAGTGTTATCATAAGAATCCCTATGCCATAAATGGCATGAACCACCGGTTGGATTCCTTCCCTCTCTCTGTCCTTGGACCTAGGTTCAGTCGCACTTGCTTAGCAAAACAAAGCCCAAGAAATCAACCTCGCGGACTGGAGCTTATCCTGCAGCACCTGCGACATAGATATCATCTCACCTGAGACATCTCAGTTTTATGGGTAACTGCTAGAACCACGTTTCTGTATTTTGTGTGGGAGGGTGTTATAGTACCTTGGCTTTGCGCCAAGGTTTTCCCAACAAAGACCGGGAAGATGGGTGACTTGTATGCACAGTATTTCAATACCTATCTATGATCCTACCCTTCTTTACTTCACTTATGTGAACTAATCAATCAATATGTAACAATAAAATAATAAATTAAAATATTAATTTATTATTAATAAAAAGACTATTTAAAGTCAAGCGTCATGCCATTTTACGAAAAGGTGCATGACAGGATTAAATAAATCCCATGGGTGAATCCATGAAGATGGGTGTCTATTTTGGGGGGCCCTATGAGAAAATAAATTTGATTTTTTCATGTTTTTCAACTTTGGGTGAACGAAAGTGATATTTTCATTTAGAATTTCACTTTCAAGTAAAAACAAAACTTTTAGAGAATTAGGTTAGCTTTCTATTCATAATTTTTTCGATTTTTTCATTGAGATTTGATATGTCGTTTCAGAAAATGTTTGACAGTGTGTCCTTATAAAATGAAAGGACTAAAAGATAGACATGTTTGGTTGCACCCCTAAAATCATTGTTAAACTTGTGTTTTGCAAAAGAAAAATATGTTACAACAATCTACACACAATATACTATTGCGATGACTATAAGTTTGTAACCAACGGATCTATATACTAATTATAATATTTTTTTGAATTCGATCAATGGGGAAACCTTGTTGATTTTCAACATGTGTTTGGTTGCACCACTTTTCTCTCAATTGACTTTAAAATTTAAAAATCTACGAATACAGTTTTGAAGTAGACACTCCAATTAACTGCACCATATTTGTTTCAATTTTTTAGGTGGTGTATTTTTAAAGTTATATATTTTTCATTTCAGCGCATGTTGAAAGAGATGAAATGAAACTCGACACATGTTAAGAAACAAAAAAAACTAAAAATATCAGATCTCACTTATACACAACAAAATCTATACCTACAAAAAGTAGATTCAATGAAGAAACTGATGGTATCAAGTGCGACAGCCGATTTGTAGTGTAACACATCCATTTTACCTTCCGAAAATGGAGAAACCTGAAAATTGTGTAGGTTTCAGGTCTTAGAGGTTATTCATTCGAACAATGTTTTTTTGTTACAGAACCGTTATTTATAACGCAAACGCAAAAAAAATTCGTCGGTGTAACGTCATCGACCCTCCGATCGGCGAAGAGGACGCTACCATGGCGTTAACCATCTGGGCTACCAGGCCCATGAACATGTGCATTAACAAAATGTTGAAACAAAATGCATTGAAGTAAAACATACACAGCTACAATTATTTATGATATACAACAGAAGCAACATACATTCATACAAGCATTCAACATGTTCACCATATTCATTAACAGTAAAATGATTGCAGGAGTAAAATAGACAAGATTACTTATCTTATGAAGAACTTGTTTCGCAACCAGCTATGTCCCTGCAACGTTCCACCCAACCATAGGCTAGCATGCTCCTAAATCTCTCAGCAATGCTGCCACCTCCGAGATGGGCATGATTCCCCAAGGAATAAGGAACAAGTAGGCTTACACATAACCAAGGATACAGAAAACACATCCAAGCCAACATAGTTGGTTTATCAGGCCATCAAGGAGCTGGGAAAGGCTAAATGCTAAGCTGGTGAGCCCATTACAGAGCTAGGAACACCTACACTAGAACTAGCCTAACTTCTAATACATTCACACACACCCAACATAAGGAATCAGTCCCTTCTCTGCTACACAGTCCCTCAGGCCCTGACTTCCCTTCCAGTGTTATTCAGGGGTTGTGGAGAAGAAAGCCAGCCCTCTAACTTTGTCTTGTTGGGGCGCGCACCTTAACGGTCCTTAGTTTTGGTAACTCTGCGGGTTTTGTGGAAGTTTGTAAGCAGAGTTACGACTCAAAATAGTATTAGGGGTGTCGGGGTTGAGTCAAAGCCCTCCTTTTGTAATAAACCCATGGTTTCAGTCCATGGTTTAGGGTTTCGAGTGCCCATGGTTTAAGTCCATGGTTTTGTAATAGTGTGCTGTATATATAGGCACTTATGTAAGGAAGTAAGATTAGGATTTTTGATGTAAGATGAATTGATGTGAAGCTAAGGCTATTTTGTAAGAAAAGGTTAAGCCCCAGCTGTGTGCGTGGACGACCTCTGCAGCTGTGTGCGCAAAGGCCTGTAGCTGTGTGCGTGCATTTAAGGACTTGAAGATATCTGCAGCTGAGTGCACAGATCAAAACTATGGTTTTTGTAAAGAGTTGAATAAAACACAGTTCTGTGGACGTAGCCCCTACACTGGGGGTGAACCACATTATATCTGGTGTTGTGGTTCTTGTGTTGTTTCTGTTATGTTCTTTTATGCATTAATAAGTGTGTATATGATAAGTAGGATCACTGCTAAAATACTCACTTCGATGTGAATTCTCAGTAAAGGGTTAAGCAAGTCACTGTCTGTTTATCTAGCTGCGAAGTTATATATGTGAAGGTCGAAGCTCTGTGTTATATGATTATAAGTTATTAAAGGCTAAAGGTACAGTAGCATCCCTCTTCTGCTTGCAGAAACCTGATTCTGTGGCACCCCATAGCTGTTTCGGGTGAGACTGCAACCTGCTCGCAGGTTGTTGCTGAAAGGGCCAACACTGTGGGTCTTTTGTTGGTGCGAAGTGAATGGTATAAAACCTGGGTCTGCCCTATAGCCCAACAAAGTGGTTTTGTTGCCGGTTGAACTCAGTATCTGCTCAAGAGGGGTTTACGTCGTACCTTGAGGGCTATGTTCTGGAGACCCTCTGTTAAGGAAATCAGTGATTGACTTAATGAGACTTATCTGAAATTCGCTGAGCAAGAGAACAAAGATCCGCGTCGTAGTGCAAACAACTTCTTACAAAGGTATGTTTTTTGTGATGTTTATGAAATCTTCTTTGGTAGTATCCACATAGAGTTGCACCAGTGGTTACCCAGGTTGACAGAGAGAAGGAAAAACTTCCAAGAAGGTCAGTTTCCTGCCTGGACCCCCACAAGCATTAATATATTGAAAAGAGTGAACAACGAGATATCCCATGCTGTTGATTTCTGGACGACGCGAACCCTTGAAGCATTTGTGACAGAGTTCGCCATTGACACGAGTACTTCCTTTAGCGAAGCTGAGCGCCAGTTTTTCAGAGGACCAAGGGGTAAGTTTTTGAATTCATTTAGTTTGAGAATTAAAATGATGTTAGCTGAAAAAGGTATATTGCTCATTGAATCAGACTGTTAGATTTAGTATTACTAACCTATGTTTGCAAGTGAAAATACCTTCGACGAGCAAAGTGGTTTTTTGCAAAGTGGAAAAAGGTATAAGAGATATTTTGGATCCGATTCCCTAGGTCAGCATACCGATTATTCCCCTGTAAGTCCCGCAGATTCAGAACCCGAAGAAACCCCCTCTGTTGGAAACCCTCCGATAACCCCGCAGCGCAAACCTGTTATCCCTGAGAACCCATCGCAGTCTGAAAGTCACCCTAGCCCGAGTATTCCTGTCGCAGGTCAGTCTACCCCAGTAAGTTCCCCCCCTCCTACTTTTAGTCCCCCTCCAACCTCCCCTAGATCCACTATGGCCCACATTAATGATGATATTAAGCTCCCTGTTTTCAAAGGAACTGGATCAGAGGATCCTGAACAGTTCTTGTTCTTATGCAAAGCAGTGTGGAATGCTAAGAAAATTACGGATCAAGATACAAAAAGAGCGCAACTAGTTACTTCTTTTAGAGACCACGCCTTGAACTGGTTCATGAAGTTTTCCAGCACTCAGAACCATGTCTTGACTGATATAAAATCAGGAATGATAAAGGAATTTAAGAAGCTGAAATCAGAGTCGCAGTGTATCACTGAATTGAAAGAGATTCAACAGAGATGAGGCGAATCGGTGTGGAACTTTGATCAGAGGTTCAAAGTTCTGCTAGACCAAGTCAGTTTCACCATTAGACCTGCGCAGCACAAGGAATGGTTCATTGCAGCGTTGCTACTACATATTAAAACTCCACTCATGTAACAGAAGGTTGCTGACCAGCAAGAGGCTCTGGAAATCGCAATGAAGCTTGAAACAACTCCGGTCGAAGATAATTCTGGTATTGCTCAAATCCAAGCGCAGTTGGCAGTGATGGCTCTGGAACTTCATGATATGAAGAAAGGAAAAACTGGTCGCGAAGAGGTTTGGTGTACACAATGTCGGACAGAAGGTCACGACAAGGAACAGTGTCCCGTGGTAAGAAATTACCTGAATACTGGTGCGTCAAACCCGTTCAACCCTACTGTTCTATATTGTGAGATCTATCGGACAACTGGCCAGCATCGACCTAAGAATTGCTATCTGCTACAAAGGTATGTGCAAGTCCCCAAGAACCCCTACTGCAAGAACCCCTACTGCAAGGACATAATGAAGATGAGTGTCGCAGTTTTGACCTCATGAGAGAGCGCACCTATGACGCCTATCGGGTACAAAATGAGGGACAGAGCAGTGATGGCTATGGTTACCGCGGTGGTGCATCAGGTAGAGGTGCTTTTGGAGGTCATGGTCGTGGTGGTATGGCTAGCAAAGGGCGCAATCAGGTGGTGTGTTATAACTGTAACCAGGCCGGACATCTAGGTCGCGACTGTTGGAACCCAAACAAATATGACATGTCGGTATTGCCGAGCAGTAGATCATGTGATCAAGCAGTGCCCGCAGCTGATAGCTAAGATTCAGGAAAGAAACAGTGCCCCTACTCAGAATATTCAGATGATTTCTGTCGAGCAAAGACCTACCCCAGCCATTAATGTTGTTACCCGGAGTGGAGCTACGACGCACACACAAAATAAGGAGAAACAGCCTAACGAGGCTTGGGTTCGTAAGGCCCCAGAGAAAGTCCCAGCATTTGATATAGAAAGAGAAAAAGAGACATTCATGGAAGCCAAGAGAGATTTTGCTGATCCTTGCACATCAGTAGCACCTGCGCAACAACATCAGCAGCAGTCGCAGCCGCAAGAAGCCTCGACAGATAAAGTAAGTACACTGTCCTCCTTCTTACAAAGTTGTCTGAAGCTCTTAAGAAATAAAATTGCTTTAAGTGAGTTGCAGAAAGTTATTGCTTCCTGTGAACCTCAGCAAAGTTCTGGTCAGGCAAAAACTGTTAATAGAGTCAGAAGAACTGGCTGGGAAATGAGATTGAATGCTCAGATAGGAGAGTATGATATGACTGATGTTATCTTGGACCTAGGATCAGAGGTAAATGTCCTAACCAAGCAGACCTGGGAACACATGGGAAAACCTACCCTTGATTGGTCCCCTATACAGTTGAGATTAGCCAATCAGCAGAATATTGTGCCCCTAGGATGATTCCCTAGTGTCCCAGTAGATATTGATGGGGTCAATACTGTAGCATACTTTGAAGTTATTGAGATCATTGATTACAGCAATTCCTATCTAGCCTTGTTAGGAATTGAATGGGCAATGGAAAATGCTGCAGTCATTAACCTTAAAAAGGGACAGATGACTTTCGAAGGGAAAGATTTGAGAGTCATAGTACCACTAGACTCCTCACAAGGAGAAAGATACACAGAACCCCTCAGAGACGAAGATCGGGATGTTTTGGATCACATCTATAACATCACAGCTAAGGAAGAAGATTATGTTGATCCTACTGCCGAAGGTATCATGGATTGGCAGTGTGATAGCTCCTGCATGACGGATTCAGATGATGGCTTAGAAAAATAGCAGAATAGACTTTATGAACTACATGGACATAGATGTGCCAGAATCACCAAATCTCTTAGATGGCTTGGTGCACAGATACCAGATTCACAGAAAATGGAGACCCTGGATTTAGCATTCAGAGCCATAGCAACCAGATGGTGGAATGGCCATAAGAAGAACATTCCTAGTTGGGAAGCTTGTCAGAAGCGCCTTCACCTGGGATTTATGGATCAGCCCCAGGAGGTGCGAAGCAGGTTTGATGGAAAGACTAGCCCTCAGGAACATTTGGCACAGTGCTACAAAGCGTGGAAGCATGTACCTCAGGTAGAATGGGT
Organism: Pseudotsuga menziesii; assembly: GCA_001517045.1. NCBI lineage: Eukaryota > Viridiplantae > Streptophyta > Pinopsida > Pinales > Pinaceae > Pseudotsuga > Pseudotsuga menziesii. The sequence goes on from LPNX010837536.1 coordinate 549,991, forward strand.
ACATCGGTTTGTGCATACTCTGGAACCGATAGCAAAGAACTGGTACGCGGAGGTTGAGCTTCGACATGATACTGTAAGTTGGGATTGTCTTGTTGGTAGTTTTATGCTTACATTTTCTACTAATGAGGTTTTCTCTACTTTAGACGTAGCTGTTCGGCTAATCCATACTAAGGTATTTGATGATCAAGCAATAGTGGAATTCCAACCTGACTGGAAGCAACAGGAAGCTAATGCAGTAGAATGTTATAACCTCGCAATTGACAAGGATAATGATCCGCGCACTATTGACATTCCTGAGTCAGAAGGACACTGCGATGTACACGGACTAGCAGAACAACCTAAGTATGCTACCATTGGATATTATTGGGATGAAAAAATGGTAAGCAAAGCGACCCAACTTCTCCATGAGTATCGGGACTTATGTCTGATGAAGTTCTTTGAAATAAAAGGAATCATTGAAGCTATGGATGACATTTTTTCATGGGTAGAAGCTCGACTCTATGTCGCAGACGGTGTCCAGAGGTGTCGAATGTCCTTATTAGGGCGTAGTCACAGCTATTGCTTGTGCCGAAGAAGGAAATATTTGTCGAAATTAAAAAAACGACCATTAGAAGAAATCAAAATTGGCGGCGCCGGTACTTTAATTACCTTAATTGCCTGTACTAATGAAATCCAAGGAAATATAGCACAGTGGGGACACGATCTCTATCCAATTTGGTATCTTCAATGCACATTTATGGCAGATTTGATCGATGGATTGGATAAGAAGACACACAGGTCTCGGGAAATCGCACTCTGCATTTCCTTGAGTTTTACAATTGCGTCCATGACAGCTGATCGTGAGCTTCAGAATTTAGTGAGAGAATTTGAACAGGGAGGTCTGTCGGATCTTTTCAGTCACCCACCTACCCCTACACCCCACGAAGAGACTTCCCCGGCACCAATTCAGCCAATGCAGACACGATCTTCCCGGAAAAAGTTTAAGCCTAAAGTCTATTCTAAGTGGAACGAAGACAGACACAAGCAATTAGGACAAACATTGGAGGATCCCGAGATGAGTCCATCTAGTTCAGCAGAGATCCCACTTTAAGGGGATGAGAACATTCCACCGCAGCGCCCACCATATATTCATCCTATTCGACCAGGAGTTCAACCACCGCAGTGGAACGCTAAGTCTATTGTATCCACCCCTTCACTGCCACCGGGTGTGCAGCTGGTCGAAACTATGACAGGAAAAATAGACCGGCTTAAGTATGCCGACCATGACACGAATGATTGTGCGAAGTTTCCACAGTTCGCACTGGGACAATACTTGCATTTCGTCAAATATCCATAAACTGGGGCGACATTGCTGGAAGTAAAACAGTGGGCTGCTGTCCTGGATAAAGCAGGGTTATTGAAGATGCTCGATGTTCCCCACTTTGGTCGTAGCACACAGGTGACCATCATGGTCAATAAGTTGTTGGCATTAGTGCATGACGACCACCTATGGATAGGAGACAAGAAAATTCCTATTAATGGTGAGCTCATTCATAGGATCACAGGCTTACCAATGGCAGGGCCTGATCCGGGGATTGAATTTCCTTCCAAGCATGAGGACACGAAGCTCGCACAAAGCATGAAGGACTGCTTCAGCCTGACGAAGGGAAAACGAGGGTATCACACTTCTGAGATTGAACACCATAACATTCGCTTCGCAGCTGAGCTCTTAGCATGTAAAATTAATGCGGAAGTGTAGACCAAATGAAGTGCCTGCCTCGATTGTTAGAATTGCTGCGAACTGTGCTGAAGGCTACAGTTACAACTGGGCAGCGTACATTGCGAAGGAATTCCTTGAGGATTCCCGCGACGCACAGGAGAAAGGTAGACCCTTCCACTACTCATGGTTGATAGTCCTTATTGCCCTGGTAGGATGGCAAGAACCTACTGAGGCACAGTTTGTCGACATGCCTCTGACAATGCTTGGCGCAACAAGGTACGCATCTCTGTGGGTCTCACAGGATAAAACCCTCCAACAGATGACAAACTATGTATTTGCCTTTTATATGATGAGTATCTCATATGAGATCATAAAAACACTGCGGCTCAGTAATGAGTTATTCTCTCACTATGATGGAGCGGCCAACTTCAGGGCCAACATGCACCATATCTTTATCTAGGCTCGCGCAGATAAAAATCATCAATGGTTTGAGTTACCATATATAGTAATTGAGGAAGACATCCGCGCAGTAGTTCGGTAGTGGCCGGCGGAATGGTTGAAGGATGTAGGAAAAAAACCCACCATTCTAGTTCCCCCAGTCACCAATGTGGGCGCAGGCCCCAGTCAGACGCAACAGCAAAACCCACCAGAGGACAGCAAAGACCAGAGTGAGTCGCAGTAAAATGGATACGACCAGGATGGCGATAGTGGAGATGAAGAAGAGGAAGAGGACTCAGTCAAAACTACCTCAGACCCTAATCGACAGGATAAGCGCAAGATGCCAGAGCCAGAGGAAGTGACCAAATTGCAGTCTTGAAAGAAAGCGAAGGCATCAAAGGACAAGAATATTGATGAAGAGCCCAGCCTGATAAGTGAAGAGCTTGATCAAGCTCTGTCGAGATCCACAGAAGTTCTCACCAAGAAATGGTGAGAGTTCGCAGCTACGCATCTTGATGCAATCACCAGTGTAGCTAAGCACGTCTCGGAACTGAAAGATTTAGCAGGAAAATCAGCAACTGGCCCTGCAGCAAACCGTGCCCCATTAAGTGTGCAGCCCGACACAAGGCAATGGCCAGCCAAGGATAACAGAGGACAAGTGTCGAGTGTGGCACTCATAATAACTGATGTTGCGTCTTGCGCAGAGATGGGCATGACTGTCGGGATAGACTACACAAAGATGTCTATGTCGGAGCTGCACCTTTGTCAACTAGCCATCATGAGGGAGCTCCAAGACCGAGATAGCTTCTTGCACAAGTAGTTGCAGAACACCATAAACCAAAGGGAGAGCCTTGCAGCTCAGTTGGAAGAAACATAATAGAGGAAGAGCGATGCAGAACATAAGCAGGTCACATTGGCACGAGTATTGGAGGAGGCATGTCGAAGTCTTCTTGACTTCGACATCCAGAGTGAGGAAGAGTCGGAGCAAAGAATTGCCAAGCTTAAAAACTATGCATAGCAGTCTCGTCGGGAAATAGAAAATCTCAAAGCAGAACATGAGGCTCAGATTGCGGAGCTTCAGCTTTGTATCATTCCAGAAAGCCCACTCGAGGTCAGGGAGCAGCGCCGCGCAGACATTCAGGCCTTAACAACGAAAATTTTAGATATTGTGAGTAGCGTAGCAAAGCTGCTGGAAGACAGTGTTGAGGCCTGGACGACCCTGCAAGAACATCCGGAAGTGGCATAGCTGCAAGAAAGCATCAAGTAGCGACAGACAGAGCTCGATGCATTAAAAGTAGAAATTAAGACTCTGCCTCCTATGCAAAAAATGCTCAAGGTAAAGCGAAGCAACGAACTCCAACAGGAAATTGAGTCATGCAGAGCGAAAGTAGCATTACTGAAAAATTCTATGCAGCCACTTGTCAGCGAAGCTTTGGAATTGAGTACTGCTATGGACAGCCAACTCAAAGTTCTGAAAGAATATGATGCATTTGCACAAGAGAAGGTCAGTGAAGCATCTGCAGCAGCATTGCAGGAGTTGGTGGAGAAGGAGCAAGCAGCCGACCATATCATCCGTGGTCTCAACAAGCAGTTCACTGTCTTCACAGATAAAGTCCACCCACCGGACAAACAGCAGAGTTTCCCGGGACGGGTCACTGGTGAGTCTTAGGGGCCTGTTGGGGCGCACACCTTAACGGTCCTTAGTTTTGGTAACTCCGTAGGTTTTGTGGAAGTTTGTAAGCAGAGTTACGACTCAAAATAGTCTTAGGGGTGTTGGGGTTGAGTCAAAGCCCTCTTTTTGTAATAAACCCATGGTTTAAGTCCAGGGTTTAGGGTTTTGGGTGCCCATGGTTTAAGTCCATGGTTTTGTAATAGTGCGTTGTATATATAGGCACTTATGTAAGGAAGTAAGATTAGACTTTTTGATGTAAGATGAATTGAAGCGAAGCTAAGGCTATTTTGTAAGAAAAGGTTAAGTCCTAGCTGTGTGCATGGACGACCTCTGCAGCTGTGTGCACAGAGGATTTTTGTGCTAAGGAAAGATATGCAGCTGTGTGCACAGAGGCCTGCAGCTATGTGCACGGCTTTAAGGACTTGAAGAGATCTGCAGCTGAGTGCGCAGATCAGAACTGTGGTTTTTGTAAAGAGTTGAATAAAACACAGTTCTATGGACGTAGCCCCTACACTGGAGGTGAACCACGTTATATCTGGTGTTGTGGTTCTTGTGTTGTTTCTGTTATGTTCTTTTATGCATTAATAAGTGTGTATCTAATAAGTAAGATCACTGCTAAAATACTAACTTCGTTGTGAATTCCCAGTAAAGGGTTAAGCATTAGAGGAAATTTGGGGTCTAAAATGGGCCTTATAAGAAAATGTGCCAACAATAAATTTTGTGAGTTGGAATTCAAGAACCAATAGAATTTCAATAAAATGAGTCAACCATAATGGTTGAATTGACATATTTGTCATAAAAGAAAACTACTTTTTTTTGTTCGTATTTTCGACATATCTCCCTATGTTTTTACTCAAATTTCAAGCGAGAGAGCTCATTGGATGAGGAATTTAATTCTACATCCAATGAGTACCCACACTGCATACTTTTGATGAACCCCACTACCCCCCAAAAAAAGAAATACCTGAAAAAATGTTATGATGACATCATCATCACGTTTTTTCAAGTATTTCTTGTTTTTGGGGTAGCAAGGTCTGTCAAAAGTATGCAGTGTGGGTACTCATTGGATGCAGAATTAAACTTTGCATCTAAGGAGCTCTCTCGCTCAAAATTTGAGTAAAACCACAAGGAGATATGTCGAAAATATGAACACAAAAAGTAGTTTTTTTCATTCTTCCTCCAAAATTAATAACTATTACTTTATTATTTTAACTATTATTTTATTATTTTCCTTAGGAGGCCCATTTTAGACCTCAAATTTCCTCTAATCCAAGTCACTGTTTGTTTATCTAGTTGCAAAGTTATATATGTGAAGGTCAAAGCTATGTGTTATATGATTATAAGTTATTAAAGACTAAAGGTACAGTAACATCCCTCTTCTGCTTCCAGAAACCTGATTCTGCGGCACCCCATAGTTGTTTCAGGTGAGACTGCAACCTGCTCGCAGGTTGTTGCCGAAAGGGCCAACATTGTGGGTCTTTTGTTGGTGCGAAGTGAATGGTATAAAACCCAGGTTTTCCCTATAACCCAACATGTCTGTGTGGTTTCCAAACACACCAGGTTTATCAAGCAAACCAAGCCCCCATCCCTTCTCCCAACACAGTCTGAAGACCAATCACTGCATACACGCAGTCACACAAGCGATCCACAGTTTGGTTAAGGAAAACAACTCCTAAGTCATTCTTGGCCCTATCGTGGCCAAAACGACTCACAAAACAACACAGACCACAATGGGGAAGAAAATATAGACTCTCGACCTATGTGTGAGGGAAATTTACATCAGACCTCTAGAATTCTGATAGAAAACATACTAGATACCACTCTGTGGAAACATGAGTGACATCCGAAACGGATCCCTCCTCCTGGCTGCGTGAGACCACACCCAAAAAAGAAGCTTGTGCATGGGAATCATCAGACTACCGTCCCTACGTGAGGATGAATGGATCAGGGAAAGAATGGCGTAGTGGAGAGAATGGAGAGTCCGCTGGAGTGATGGCGGTGGTCGTTTTTGCTTGCCAACGTGAGGTCAACCTGCTGGTGGAGTGTGCGTGTGGGAAAGGAATGACAGTCCTGCCACACTCCACTCCTAGCCATAACTACCTCAACTACTCAACAAAACATTAAAGTGGTAGTTGGATAAGACAAGGAAAGATGGGAAAATCAAACAAGGTGGTGACACATGGATTCCCCCCCCATAGCCCAAGGTTTGACATCTCCCACCCTTATCCTTATGAGAATCATGCCCTTTTCATTATGGTTGTAGTGAGCATAGCTGGTTGGGTTCATTTAATTAAAGATGTATATCTACATTATGACAAAACTTGATATGTATGCTGCATGCCTCGATATACCATCGGTGACAATTTCAACCCGAAACATAGCATAACCAATCGATGGTGGGGCCTTGGCCTTTAGCTCCGCACCATGATTATTTACAATATATACATCATATACATCTAATGCAACGGGGTCAAAATCGGGGTGTTACATTCCCCTCCTCTTTCAATAGCACTGTCCTCAGTGCTTTTCAAAATTTGAACAAAATGCTACACTGGTATCGCCTCATTGTTCCGCAGAATTGAACAAAAATGGATGTACCAACCGCATGGCATCCTCCAGCTCCCACGTAGCCTCTTCAGGTCCGTAGTGCTCCCATTGCACCTTTACCTGCCCTATGGCCTAGTTCTGGAACATTGTGACCTTCCTGTCGAGGATGTGCATTGGCTCGATTCGGAACTCTCCCTCGGGTTCCACCTGAATCACATCCCAATTTATCACATGGTTAGGATCATGTACATATTTCTTTAGTAAAGAAACATGAAAAACATTATGAGCTCTAGTTCTAGTAGGCAATGCAAGTCTATATGCAACTAGCCCTATTATTTCAAGCACTTCAAATGGCCCACAATATCTTGGTGACAACTTGGCACAACTTCCAAGCTTCAAGGAACTCTTCTTTGCCCTCACTCTGAGGTAAACATGATCCCCAACACTAAACTCCCTGTTCACCCTATGCGTATCTACATAGATTTTATGTCTGTCTTGTGCTGCCTTCAGATTCTGCCTGATCTTTATAACCTCTTTCTCCATCTCCTTGAGCAATTCTATCCCAAGCACAACCCTATTCACTAGGTTATCCCAAGTCACTGGTGTCCTACACCTTCTTCCATACAAAGCTTCATACGGACTCATCCCCAAGGATACCTGCTGCCCATTGTTGTAAGCAAACTCTGCCAAGTGTAAGTAATCTTCCCACTTGGTTGGTTTGTCCATCACGTACATGCGAAGCATGTCTTCAAGAACCTGATTAACTCTCTCTGTCTGCCCATCAATCTGAGGATGGTATGCAGTGTTGAAGTTTAGCTTTGTACCCAAATCTGCAAACAACCCCTTCCAAAAGTTGGAAGTGAACTTGACATCTCTCTCAGAGACTATTGCCTTAGGAAATCCATGCAATTTGAAAATATCTTTCATGAAGATCCTTGCAATCTCATCGGTCTTATGTGTAGACTTAACCAATATAAAATGCACTGCCTTTGTCAACTTGTCCACCACAACCATGATGGAATCGCGTTGTCGCCAAGTCATCGGCAATCCTGTAATAAAATCCATGGAAATAACTTCCCATTTCCATTCCAGAATTGGGAAAGGCTGCAACAAACCTACCGGGTGTTGATGCTCAACCTTTACCTATTGACATTTCATACACCTTGAAATTTACTCAGCCATATCCCTTTTCATTCCTAGCCAAAAGTACTGCTTCCTGGCTGTAGCAATGTTATTTTGCTATCCTGGGTGATCGGAATACGAAGCTTGATGGATTTCATCCATAACAACTCTCCTCAAACCTACTACATCTGGAATATAAATTCTACTTTTATAAGTGAGAAGTCCATTCTACCTTTGAAATTTTTCTTTTACCTGCTCATACAATTCATCTCCAGCAGCATGACTAATAATCTACTGCCTCAAATCTGATTGGAAAATACTAAGAGATGCCACATGCATTTCTTACATATTCTTGCTGAGTGCATCAGCTACCTTATTCTCTTTCCCTTTTATGTGTTTGATTTCGAAATCAAACTCACATAAAAATTCCAGCCATCTCGCTTGTCTAGCATTCAGAGTAGGCTGATCAAACAAATACTTCAGACCACAATGGTCTGTTCTGAGCTCAAATCTCCTACCCATCAAGTAATGCCTCCACATCTTGAGGGCATGTACTATGGCTGCAAGCTCTAGATCATGAGTGGCATAGTTCTTCTCATGCTCCTTCAACTTTCTCGACTCAAAACATATCACATGGTTTTCTTGCATAAGGACTCCTCCAAGCCCTTGTCTGCATGCATCGGTACACATGACAAAATCCTTTTTTGGATCTGCAACCTTCAATATGGGTGCACTGGTGAGAATATTCTTCAACCTCTAGAAACTTTCTTCACACCTCGATGTCCATTCGAACTTCATCCCCTTCTTTTGCAAAGAAGTGATGGCATGTGCAACTCTAGAGAATCCCTTAATGAACCTCCTGTAGTATCCTGCAAGTCCCATAAAAGATCTTACATCTGTCACATTTCTTGGAGTAGGCCAATTCATAATGGCTTCAATCTTTTCAGGGTCCACAGATATGACCTCCTATGAGATAATGTGACCCAAGTACTGAATTCTATCTCTATAGAAGTCACACTTGCTCAGTTTTGCATACAACTAGTGCTCCCTAAGCAATTGCAATGTCAAACTCAAATGCTCTTCATGCTCTTTCTCATTCTTAGAATAAACAAGAATGTCATCAAGAAAAACAAGAACATACTTGTCTAAATATCTGCTGAAGACACTATTCATAAGGCACATAATGTAGCTGGTGCATTTGTGAGACCAAATGGTACCACTACAAACTCATAATGCCCATACCTTGTCTTGAAGGCTATCTTATGAATTTATTCATCCTTGATTCTCACTTGATGGTAACCAGACCTCATGTCAATCTTGAAAAATACCTTTGCTCCCCTCATTTGATCAAAGAGGTCATCAATCCTAGGCAAAGGATATTTATTCTTCACAGTAACCTTATTCAATTTACTGTAATCAATACACAACCTGAGTGTGCCATCTTTCTTCTTTACAAACAGAACTTGTGCTCCCCAAGGAGACACCCTTGGTCGGATATACTTATTTTCCAACAACTCTTGCAGTTGCATCTTCAACTCTAGCATCTCCGGTGTACTCATCCTGTAGGGTGCCTTGAACACTGGTGTTGCTCCTGGCACAAGTTCAATTGTGAAATCAATGTCCCTCTTGGGAGGAAGCCCTGGAATCTCAGCAGGAAACACATCCCTGAATTCTTGTAACACCTGATAGTCCTCCAACCTCAGAGTTTCATTGTCTGTTGCCTCCAAAATCTGAGTTGCATACAACTGGCAACCCTTCCTACAGAACTTCTTTAATTGCATTGCTAAAATCTGCCGTACTGAAATCACCTTTAGAATACCTTTCATAACTACTAGGTTCCCTTCTTCATTCATGCATTCGAAAGTCTTATTGTAACAGTCAAGCTTCACCCTGTGAGATTCTAACCAATCCATTCCAATGAGAACATCATAGGAACCAAGCGGTAGAACATTCAGATCTACACAAGTGACCAATCCATCCATGACCAATGGACATTTCTCCACCACTTCACTAACCTTTCTCTTAGTTCCAGTGGCTAGCTGAACCAACCAAGAATTCCTATGCTTTACTTTCTTAAAAGCACAAATCTTCACTACTCTAGGAGTAATGTAACTGTGAGTAGAACCAGGGTCAATCAAAATAGAAACAGATTGCTCAACAATCTTACCTGCTACTTCAACCTTAGTTGACTGGTGATCTCCCTGGTGGTCCTCCAGTGCTGCACAAATCCTAGGGATTGCCCTTGCTACTTAACCCACTGTTTCTGCTTCTTGAATGTTATAAGATGGTCTTGCACTCTCATTCTCGAGTGGACAATTTCTGCGCATGTGGGGTCCTCCACATTTCCAACATTGAAGTGGTCCTCTATTATGTTGTGGATCCTTAGGCTTTTCTCCTGTTACTCCAACTTGCTTACTCACAGCTTGGGATGGCTGCTTCTACTGATTCCTGAAGTTAGAAGGTTTAAAACCTTTCTTTCTTTGGTCAAACTTTTCATTCTTCTTGTCCTTCCATGCCTTATGGTAATCCGGCTTACCTTTGCTTTACTCATAGCAATACTTAGCCTTCCTTATTGCTTCTTCAAGAGTTTTAGGCTCATAAAATTCAATTCTATCTTTGTAAGACTGAGGCAATCCAGTTAGAAAACACTGGACCTTCACTTTTTCATCTCTGATGTACTGGACATACCTCAACAGCTCCAAAAAATTATTTGCATATTCTTCCATGGTTCGCTCTCCCAATTTCAGCTCATGGAACTCCTTAATCTTGTCATCATAACACCTGTCAGAGAGGTATTTCTGCTTAAAATACTTCTTGAACTGTTTCCACTTAAGTCTCCTTTCACTGATCCTCTTTACTTGCTTGAAATGTTCCCACCAAATGGATTCCTTTCCATTCAGATTGAATATGGCAACTCTTGCCTTCAAGTTTCCTGAATAGTCATGCACTTCAAAGTACTTCTTTATTCCAAGAAACCAAGCTTCAACCTCTTATCCAGTCTTTACCTCACCATCAAATGTAGGAGTTTTAGATTTCTTAAATTCATCCTAAGAGCGATCCCTATGGTGTCTCTTTCTTTTTCTTTTATGAGAAGAAGAACTAGAATCCCCGTTGGATTATTCAGAGTCAGATGATCCACCAGAAGTCCTTCTCCTTCTCTTAGTGCTACTCTTACTGCGTTCTGGCCTTGATGTACCCCATCCATAATCTATCTTTTTCTGTAAATCTGTCAAACTCTGCAATATGGCAGCATTCAACTGATGCTGCTCTTCTTGCGCTTTAACCAAGCTTCTCATGGTGGCTGCAACCTTGGACGGTGTCCCCTGAAATCTCCTTCCATTAGAATCTGTGTCATCATTTCCATTACGAACATTTTCTCCCATTGTAACTTCTGCTCGTTTGTAAGAATCCTGAGCATCATACCCATCATGGGTTCTCATGACTGAACCACCTCTAGCTTTACCACAATGTTCTCTCTGGAGCACTGCTCTTGGAAGTTATCTAAGTTCTGCAAATGTGTTTGTAGCAAACTGTTAGATGCATAATATTAGTATAAATCAAAATTACTTACCTTTTCTTCTGGAAATTCATAAAACAACAATTATGCTAAAACACAGAATTTTCCTCTTCCCCGTGTTCAGCCCTGTAATCCATTGACAGTTCGCTGAAATTTTCTAAAACAATTAGAATTTGCTGAGAAAATTTCCACTTCGAAAAACCCAAAGTTTCCTTCTCTTCATCGGGTCTCTTCCACACAACTTTTCCGGTGTTTCGGGCTGCAAATCACCAAACTTCCAATCTGCATTGGCGACACGGAGGGCTGTTCACCTATTTCCTTCTGCTATATTGGATTTGCATCCAAATCTTTGAACCTAATCGGCGATGAAACCGACCTATGCGCTGCATCGATGGTCGGGTGTCTTGTGCATCGGGTGGTTAGTCTTCTCGGATTTTGCAACGGCGGAAAGTGTTCTTACTTCAGTTTTCACGGGAAACGTCTAGAATTTCGATCGATGATGTCAATGACTATTCTCCTTAAGTCTTCCGCAGCTGTAAGTCTATTGGTAGCCGGAAGCGCTAGTTGCTGCGGTGTCGGAGAGCTAGTTGACTAAGCAGCCGCAACGGTGAGTCACCTTCATTGAACGTTTTTCGATCGGCGATCTGATCCACTAACATTTCTCGATGGCCGATGATCTCATGCCTTAGAGAAAATTTGAATTTCCCCCCCTTGCCTTGTCTTCCGCAGCATCGGCTCTCCCATATTCTATTCATCGGCAATCCAAGTCACTATACTTCCTGTCATTGCGGCGATCCAAACAGCAACTTGCCTCCTCTGTGTCGGCGATCGGCTATGTTATTGCGCTTGACGATTAGTCTTCTAGGCAGCCGCAATGGTGGAAAGCGATCTCACTGTGGGTTCCACGGATATTATCTGTTGTTGGACCTACTAACCGTCGGGTGGATAGTGTCCTAGACTGCTGCAATGACAGATTCTCAAACCTTTAACATACCCGATCGATGATCCAATCCTCAATAACTTTTCGACGACCTTATACTTAAACAAAATTTTCAAATTTTCTTCTCATCGGCTGGCGAAAGTACTAATCACTGCGGCATCGGCGGTTGAAGCCTCTATCCGTCGGAAGGATAGTTCGCTAGCTAGCCGCAACGGTGGATGTTCAATCCACTAACTTCATCCGTCATAGCTCATCGGCTGTCGAAATTACTAATCATTGCGGCATCGGTGGTTGAAGCCTCTATCTATCAGAAGGATTGTTTGCTGGCTAGCTGCAACAGCGGATGTTCAATCCACCAACGTCATCCAATGGCCGACGACGCCAGGACTTAGAGAAATTTTCTAAATTTCCCCTTTAGTCTTCCTTTTCGTCATTTGATCGGCTCAATTCTCTTCTTTTTGTCGGCGAAATAGTTCCATCAGCAGCCGCAACGGTGGAACACCATCTTCGATCTTCTTCCGATCGGCGGCCCAATCTACTAATGCTTTTCGATCGACGAACTGATTTTGACCGGCATCGGCAGTTGGAGCTTTTCCCTGTCAAAAGACTAGTGCTCTAGGCTTCCGCAACGGCGGACGCATGAAACACTATATTCTTCCGATAGCCGACGATTTTGGGCCTTAGAATTTTTTTTAAAACTTTCTTTACTGCGTCGGTGGTTGGAACCACTAAGCGCTATGTGTCGATGATCGGAGAAACGGTGGTTGAACTTCTAATGATTGGTGTGCTAGTCCACACGGCAGCCGCAACGGCGGATTGACAAAAAACTAAGTTCTTCTGCGGTGTCGGCGAACCCAACAACTATTTTCCGTCGACGGACGTCGAACACTTAGAAAATTTTCCGCAATTTTCCTTCCAATTGTCCTCCATCGGGTGTGTTTCCGCCTAGCTCTCCGTTGCATCGGAAGTCCGTCCCACTAAGTTTTCCAATAAACCGACAGTTCAGACACTTAGATAATTTTGTGAATTTCCAAGTCATTCACTGATTCCTCCTGGGAAGAAGGCAACATGCCTTTTCTAACTGGTCTTTCATGGCCCATAGAGTCCCATGCTGCAACCTGCAAGCTCTGATACCACACTGTAGCGTCCTCGACCCTCCGATCGGCGAAGAGGATGCTACCATGGCATTAACCATCCGGGCTGCCAGCGCCATGAACATGTGCATTAACAAAATGTTGAAACAAAATGCATTGAAGTAGAACATACATAGATACAATTATTTATCATACACAGCGAAAGCAACATACATTCATACAAGCATTCAACATGTTCACCATATTCATTAACAGTAAAATGATTGCAGGAGTAAAATAAACAAGATTACTTATCTTATGAAGAACTCGTTCTACAACCAGCTATGTCGCTGCAATGTTCCATCCAACCATAGGCTAGCATGCTCCTAAATCTCTCAGCAATGTTGCCATCCCCGAGTTGGGAATGATTCCCCAAGGAATAAGGAACAAGCAAGCTTACACATAGCCAAGGATACACAAAACACAGCCAAGCCAACACAGTTAGTTTATCAAGCCATCAAGGAGCTGGGAAAGGCTAAATGCTAAGATGGTGAGCCCATTACAGAGCTAGGAAAACCTACACTAGAACTAGCCTAACTTTTAATACACCCACACACACACCCAACACAAGGAATCAGTCCCTTCTCTGCTACACAGTCCCACAGGCCCTGAATTCCCTTCCAGTGCTATTCAGGGTCATGGAGAAGAAATCTAGCCCTCTAGCTCTGTTTGTGTGGTTTCCAAACAAACCAGGTTTATCAAGCAAACCAAGCCCACATCCCTACTCCCAACACAGTCCAAAGACCAACCACTGCATACATGTAGTCACACAAGCGAGCCACAGTTTGGTTAAGGAAAACAAGTCCTGAGTCATTCTTGGCCCTATCATTGCCAAACGACTCACAAAACAATACATACCACACTGGGGAAGAAAATACAGACTCTCGACTTGTGCGTGAGGGAAATTTACATCAGACCTTCAAAATTTGGATGGAAAACATACTAGATACCACTCTATGGAAACGTGAGTGACAACCGAAATGGCTCCCTTCTCCTGGCTGCGTGATACCACACCCAAAAAAGAATCTTGTGCGTGGGAATCATTAGACTACCATCCCTGCGTGGTGATGAACGAACCAGGGAAAGAATGGCGTAGTGGAGAGAATGGGGAGTCCACTGGAGTGATGGTGGTGGTCATTTTTGCTTGCCAATGTGAGGTCAACCTGTTGGTGGAGTGTGCGTGTGGGAAAGGACTGACAGTCTTGCCACACTCCACTCCTAGCCATAACTGCCTCAACTACTCAGCAAAACATTAAAGTGGTAGTTGGATAAGACAAGGAAAGATGGGCAAATCAAACAGGGTGGTGACACATGGATTGTCCCCCCCCCTGCATAGCCTAAGGTTTGACATCCCCCACCCTTATCATTCATAATAAAAAATATTAAAATTCAGAATCAAATTGCTAATTTTACCTTAGTAATAAAAAATATTTCTATCAAAACTTTCTAACATTCCTAACATTTTCAACGTCTCAACACTGAAAATATTTTACATCTACAATCATACATTAACTTAATAATACATACTTTCATATATTTTGCACCTATAAATACTTCCTAACATTCCTAACCTTTCCTAATATTCATATATTTGCACCTATCAAAACTTTCAAACATTCTAAACATTTACTAACATTCATTCATATATTTGTAGTTATTAAAACTTCCTAACATTCATTCATATATTTGCACCTATCAAAACATTCACTTCTAACATTCCCACATTCACTCCTAACATTGCACCTATCAAAACATTCTCTCCTAACATTCCCACATTCACTCCTAACATTAACATTCCCCATATATTCATCCTTAACATTAACATTCCCCAGATATTCATTCTTACATTCATATATTTGCACCTATCAAAACTTCCTAACATTCCTAACCTTTCTTAACATTCATTCATATATTTGCACCTATTAAAACTACCTAACATTAATTCATATATTTGCACCTATCAAAACATTCACTCATAACATTCCCACATTCACTCCTAACATTGCACCTATCAAAACATTCTCTCCTAACATTCCCCCATTTCCACATTCACTCCTAACATTAATATTATCCATATATTCATTCTTACACTCGTTCATACATTCAAATATATTCATTCTTAACATTAACATTCCCCATATATTCATTCTTAACATTAGATTGCACCTATCAAATTATTCACTCTTAACATTTCCCTATTCTCACATTCACTTCTAACATTGCACCTATAAAAACATTTACTCCTAACATTCCCCCATTTCCACATTCACTCATAACATTAACATTCCCCATATATTTATTCTTAACATTAACATTCCCCATATATTCATTCTTACATTCATTCATGCATTCATATATTTGCACCTATCAAAACTTCCTAACATTCCTAACCTTTATTAACATTCATTCATATATTTGTACCTAAAACTTCCTGACATACCTAACATTCCTAACATTCTCAATTTCTCAACACTAAAAATATTTTACAGCTTCCTAACATTCATATATTTACACCTATCAAAACTTCATAACATTCCTAACATTTCCTAACATTCATTTCAAACATTCATATATTTGCACCTATCAAAACTTCCTAACATTCTGTTGCAGCTGCAACTGTTCTCCCCAATTTTTTCAAATTTTGGTCCCCTCCTCATCATTTAGGGTTGCTTTGAATCATTTGGGTCCGTGAACTGTTTTTGGTCATGCTTTAGTTTTGAAGGATTTTTTTGAAGATTAACTCTCGTCCTAGTTTTCGGAAGTTGCGTGTGTTTTGAGGTTGTTTTTGGTTTTGCTAATTGTTCTTTGAAGGGCCGCTGTTTCAAAGGTGAAATAGATTTTGACTGCTGTTGAATTTTAAAGCTGTCCGAACACTTAATATTTTCTATTGATTGAGCGTCAATTTTTGTTTGATCGGAAGCCGTAGTCTTTTCCTCTTCCACCGTTGCGACCCCCAAAGTGGCTAAGCACCCGAAATGTGAAGCGCTCCGCCCGCCGATGCGTATCAGTCTTTTAGTCGCTTGTCCGTAGTCTTTTCTCTTCTGCCGTTGCGGCTGTGCAAAGCTTTCGTCTTCCAATGTCGATGTCCTTCCGACTTTCGATTGAGAACTTTCCTGCCCGCATCTTAGGTCCTATCTTTTCTGACTCCGATAGGCTTAAGTGGTTTCGCAATGCCGGACACTTTAAGACCCGCTTATACGGTGGTGAATGTATCTACCCTTCCGATGTTAGTATTTTGAGCCGCTGATGAGTTTTCCATTTTTCGTCATTGGTGATGTCTGTCGAGCCTGTAGGTGGACGAGGTAGTGGTGTCGGCATTGTTAAAATTCTCAGAACAAGTGGTGCACCTAGCCATTTCTTGTGGATTAGCCGTTTTAGTTGGTTTAATTTGACGTTTTGTTTAGAATGCAATCCCGGTGAATGATGCACATTGATTAACTGTAGGAAGATCCAAAAGACTTTCCATATTGCTGCGGCGCTAAGGTACTGATAGGAGATAGGATCTTAAGGGGCACGGGCAAAGTAAAAGACAAAATTGAAAGCAACAAAGGCACAGATCTAAAATGTTCGTCCGTTACTCAGCCGATCATGAGCATGCACAGAAAAGATGTAAAAGAGGGATATGAAACGTTCGAAGAACCGAAAATTCACACATTTGGGGGGAACCCAAGCGGTCTACTGTTTTGTTTAAATATTTGAAAGTTAGAAGTTACAGGGCCTTTTTCTCCTCGAAAACTTGTAAACTATTGCTTGTAAGAGGAACTACTTCGTTTTACATCCAGAAATTGCAAATTTTCCCTGTTAGAGAAAGTGCTTTGTGGAATGTATCAATGTGATTAAATGAGTGATGTTGAATGGGAACTATTTCATTTTCAACTATGTTTCATTAACTGTGAGAGCGTTCTAACTTTCTGAACCTATGTTCTTGTCTTCCACTATGAGTAATGGAATTTTTAACTGTTGATGAGATATCTTATCATGTATACTTTCATTCATGTTTATATGTTTGTTTATAAGAGCAGCTATCTGTGATTTTCCATAACACATAAACAATCATGCATTACTCATGATTTAATATTCAGCTCTCTAGAGATAGCGTAGTTAGTATTTACTTTATTACTGTTTATGTGATTTAGATGCTTGTGAGCCCTAAGACGAGAGGTAAGAATCTGCGCATCACATTGTGACAGCTCCTGACATTCTTTATCACCTTGCATTGTTAATTAGGCACGTGCATATCATACTTTAAGTCAAAAATACAAAAATAAACACGGTGGACCGGGCCGCAACTGGTAAAAACTTTGTTTTTGTTACTTGATCTACGGTAGCTGGACCGCAAACCGGATGGATTCCCTACACCAAACAGTCACGGGCTAGTTGGGAACGTTGAATGGGGAGAATCCCTTGTTGTTGTTGCCTGCGAATTTCCATGCCTCAATAGTTTCTAGCGCTAGAAGGAGGGCCGCCAGTGCATGGCTGGCCGAGGAAACTCATTTTCCCAAGATTATTCCACCGGTAATAGTTCTGAAAGCAGTGGGCTTCATAATCCAATTTCGGAAGAAAGAAGTAGAGAACATTTGTTTTCTGTTGAAAACGAGGTTGTTAATAATCTGAGGAGACACACCAGGGCATATGTGAAGAAGATTGGAGGATTGCCGATTATCCCTGAATTGCCTAGAAGAGAATATAAAAGGAAGGATCATCCTATATTGGAAGACTCAATGCTGGTTGGGGATTGGGAAGAGTTTGTAGAGACAGCCTTATAGGAAGTGGTACTGCCTTTAAACCAGGAAGGCCTAGATAGTCCTCACAGTTCTCCTACTCGCAATCCTGTTTGCTCACCCCCTCACTCTCCACCCAGACTCATGGCAGGTGTAAACGCCAATCAACCACCCAACCCACCAAACCCACCACCTGCATGGAGAGCCAGATCACCTTTAAACCTAACACCTTCGTTACATGATTTACCTCAATCCTTTGAAAAGATGCTGCCCAAATTCGACCCAAGTGAGAATCTACTAGTAGATGACCACCTGCAAAGTTTTTATTTGGAAATAGAAGGGTTAAGGGCTGGGGAGTATGAAGATGTAGTTTGCAGACTATTACCGCATACCCTTAAAGGAGCTGCTGCATCGTGGTACTTTGGTTTGCCTGCAAACTCTATCCCAGACTAGGATACCTTTGAAAGGATTTTCAGAAGTAAATATGCAGCCCAAAAGACACATGCAGCACTAATGAAAGGTTTGTGCGCCTTGAAGAAAGAGAGAAAAGAGAAGGTGAACAACTTTACTCAAAGATTTGCAGCATACCTCAAGAATTTTTCTGAAGCTGACAGACCTTCAGATAAAGTCCTGAACGAATATTATACTTCAGCTTTGGGACCCGAGTTGGCCATGTTTGCCAAAATAAAGGCCAAGCCCACATTGGCAGAGACGTATGAGGAGGCAGAAAAGGTAGAGGATGAAAGAGAAAGTATCGATGATTATCCCGAACAGTCAGGAGAGAAAATGGCGGGAAGGAAGGCCTTGTTGTTTGCTAAGCCTAAGGAGGAGCAACCACCCGATTTTGAAGGTATGGCAAAAATGATGCAGAAACTTTCTAATAGATTTACAGACTTGGAAAAAGAGAAGGAGGCTCAAAAGTTCTACAAGCCCTATTATAAGAAAAGGAAGGATAACAATCAATCCCAACCTCCTCCGCACAATTCAGCATCTATGAATCTAACAGAGGTATGAATGGACAATTTTTGCACTTTCCACCAACAGCCCCACTCTGAAAATAATTGTCCTCAATGGATAAACTCAATGACGTTGGTTATGAATCAGCTGTTGGATTCTAAATTAACAGAAGATGGAGATGAAGAAAGAAAAGAAAGTACCACTTCAACGAAGGAACAAGAAGAGGAAACCATGGTTCCGTGGAATTCTGTTTCGTTATTTGATGCTGAAGAAGAAAAGAATTGGGGTTACAAGGACGTCATGGAAACCAACGTAACAATAAGGATCCAAGGGCTAGCTAAAGAAAACAGTCTCCTTCTCCCAAAGATTAAGAGGCTTCAGAAAAATGTTAAGAAATTTCAAAATAAATCCTCAGCCGATAAAATTCCAGAATTCACTATTATCAGCCAAGATCCTAAGCAGAATGATACGTTGGCCAAGCCCAATGAAGAAAAGATGAATGCTGATAAACCTCATCCCATTGAACCGCAGATGGATTATAACATCGTGGAGGATATAAAGAAGGTAAAGGCAAACATTTCACTATTCGAAATGTGTAAAGTGTCGCAACAAAAGGAAAGACTATTGAAAGCACTTGAAGCATCAGATGAGAGGCTGCCCACTAACAATCGACTAGAAGAAGAAGAAGAAATCGGAGAAACCAGCATTGGAGGTAAGTCCAAGAAAAAACATCCACCTTTCCTCCTCACTTTTGAAATATTTAATCACAACGTACATAATTTCTTGGTAGACTCAGGGGCGTCGGTTAACGTCATGCCAATATTAGTCTGCAAAAAGATAAATGGGTAGCCTAAGCCATCTACTTGGAGAGTTGTTCAATTGGATAGGATGAATGTAAGGGTAATTGGTGAGATGGAGGATGTCCTAGTCCACCTATCGTCGAATGATAAAGTGTGCCAAGTTATTGATATCGTGGTGGCCGACATATCAGACGCTTATGGTCTTGTTCTGAGCAGATATTGGTCGGCCAAACTAAATGGATATTTTGCCTCTGATTGGTCCCATCTATGGCTACCATATAAAGGAAGTCCGAACCAAATTAAGATTTTGAGGGAGCCTCACATGAAGTACAACGTTACTCAACTTGAGGAGAATAATGAACCAGTGGATTCTATGTTGGGAAATTATTTTATTGAATTGGAACCAGAAAATTACCAAGTAGAAGAAGCCAGCAACACGTTAGACACCCAGCCTGATCTCCTTCGATTTTCACAGGCTGATGAAATCGACTGTAAAATAGTAGACTTGGCAGTAGGAATAGATTCGCATACAGTAGTTAGTGATTTCTAGACATTGTTTTTTGATTGCTCTAAGACATTAGAAGGGTCAGGGGCCGGCTGTGTCCTGATCGACCCCCAGAAGAATACACATTTTCTTTCATGTATATTAGAGTTTGAATGTATGAATAATACAGCTGAGTATGAAGCGTTGGTGCGGGGCTTAAGGAAAGCAATTGAATTAAAGGTAAGTAATTTAAAAGTTTTTGGAGATTCTGAAATAATTGTAAAAGAGATCCGGAATCAAATACATTGTGTTTCTCCTCACTTAAAGGCTTATCAAAATGAGGTATGGGACTTACTCAATTGTTTTGATGCATTTAATATTATATCAATTCCAAGGCTAAAAAATGCAGCGGCTGACTTGTTAGCCACATCAGCTGCTAGGCTTGTGCCTACTAATAATCGATGCTCTGTTGAATTGCTTTTCAGGCCATCGGTCCCTGATATGATCACCAACCTACGAGTGTTCGATGATGACCAACAGATTATAGAATGCTTAACAAATGATGAAGTATTTAAAGGGGCAATTATAGATGATGAAGAACATCAGGCCGAGCTGAAGTATGATAATTTCATCCCTAAAGGGGTCAGAACCTTGGAAATAATGTTTGATTTAAATGAAAAGTTCAGAAGATCAGCAAACGTGAAGACTCACAGCTCATCTCTACAGTTCGAGCTAATAAATTTAGGGACTGAAACAAATCCTAAATATGTGAATTTGGGCAAATGTTGTTCGCTAGCAGAAAGATATAAGTTCATTATCCTTTTTAAGCAATATAAAGATGTTTTCTCCTGGACATACGAAGATTTGAAGACATATGACACTAGCATCATCCAGCATGTTATTCCCATCAAAGCTGGTGTCAAACCTTATTAGCAACCTTTAAGAAAAATGCATCCAAAATTGGAACCGCTGATTCAGAGTGAAGTGAAGAAATTATTGGATGCTAGCATTATTTTTAAGGTTAGGCACTCTGAGTGGGTCTCCAATCTGGTACCAGTAAGAAAATTTTTTGGAGAAACCAGGCTATGTGTGGATTTCAGAAATTTAAACCGCGCTTCAGATAAAGATAACTACCATGTTCCACCTATGGAGCAATTGCTACAAATGGTCTCAGGTTCTGAACTATTTTCGTTATTAGACGGTTTCTCCGGCTACAATCAAGTATTAGTAGCCGAAGAAGACAGATTGAAGACAACGTTCAAATGGGGAACCTTTGCTTACAGAAGAATGCCCTTTGGGCTTATAAATGCTAGAGCGACGTTCCAGAGGGCTATGGACATAGCTTTCCGCGGATTGATTGGCCATAGTGCTGTAGTGTACCTTGATTATATTACGATATTCTCAAAGAAGAGAGAAGAGCACGTGTTTCATTTAAGGAAGTTTTTTGAACGCTGTCGGAAATATGGCATCTCACTCAATCCCAAGAAGTGTGTGTTCGCTGTCACGGAGGGCAAGTTACTGGGTCACATAGTTTCAAAGAAAGGAATCTCTATAGATCCAGAAAGAATTAAGGCCATTGAACAAATCCCTTTACCCCATAATAAAAAAGGGATGCAATCATTTATGGGAATTATAAATTTCGTACGAAGATTTGTGCTAGATTTTGCTCAGATTGTCAAACCTCTGCAACAAATGGTGAAGCAAAGTGCACAGTTCAAATGGACTGAGATTGAGAAGAATGCATTCAGCAAAATTAAAACTGCTGTTGCACATGCACCCTCCTTAAAAGGCCCATATTTCGATAAAGACTTTATTCTATATACCTTTTCATTTGATGATTCGCTAGCAGCTGTGCTTACTCAAAAAGAAAATGGGGAGGATGAATTCCCAATATCTTTCATGAGCACTGGTCTACAAGGGGCCGAATTAAACTACCCGGCTATTGATAAACAAGCTTATGCAGTATTCAAAGCATTGAAACAATTCAGGCCCTACATATTAAAAAATCGAACCAAGGTGATCGTCCCATATCCAGCTGTGAGATCCCTTTTTGTACAGAAGGAGTTAGGAGAAAGAAGGGGCAACTCGGTAACAGCTCTTCAAGAGTATGACCTTGAATTTAAGCCAGCCACTATAATTAAAGGGCAAGGGTTGTGAAAACTAATGAATGAAAATGGGAACAATGAAGAACACGCCTGGGATGATGAGGCTGAATTACATTTAATGGATGTATTTCCTTTGTTTACAACTCTCGAATCTTGGTATAGAGACCTCATGCATTACCTGCAGACATGGTTGTTTCTAGAACATTAGAATTCTAAGCAAAGAAGAGCGTTGCGTCTCAAATCAGCCTCCTATCAAATTGTTGAAGGAATATTATTCAGGAAAAACTACGACGGAGTCCTTCTCAGATGCTTAGAGAAAGAAGACGTGACGAAAGTAATGACAGAGTTGCATGACGGGCCTGCTGGAGGACATTTTTTAGGAGATACTACAGCACACAAAATTCTCAGGGCAGGTTACTATTGGCCCACACTTTTCAAAGAAGCACACGCCCATGTCAGGAAGTGCGACATCTATCAAAGGTGTGGTGGAAGACAATCTAAAGCAGCCGCACAACTGAAGCCTGTAATGATCACGGAGCCATTCAAGCAATGGGGGTTGGATATTATTGGGGAGATAAAGCTGAACTCTTCCCTACAACATAAGTACATTCTGACCGCAACCAATTACTTCACTTGCTGGGTTGAAGCCATCCTGCTACGCAAAATAAATGAGGAAGCGGTCATCAGTTTCCTACAGGACCATATCATGACCAGGTTTGGAGTTCCAGTTTCATTAATCTTTGATAATGCTACTTACTTTTCATCAATTAAATTAACTGCTTTTTCTCATGATAAAGGGATAAAATTGCATTATTCCGCTAATTACTATCCACAAGGAAATGGTCTGGCTGAATCTACTAACAAAAATTTGATTAGAATTTTAAAGAAGACTGTGATAGAAAACTAGAGGAGTTGGCACTCAGCGCTTCCAAACGCCCTTTGGGCCGATAGAGTCACCCCCAAGTTTGCGATAGGAGTGTCACCGTATACCCCTGTGTATGGTAAAGAAGCCATTCTTCCCCCCAATATCATTCTACCCTCCTCCATAATAGCTCAAGAGTCTAGAGGGTCGGAGAATGAAGTTTTGCAGATGAGGATATATAATCTTCTGAAAGCAGAAGAGGCTAGACCTAAAGCCAGAGAGCGCTTTAAGCAACAATAGGAGGTGATAAAGAGATGGTTCGACAAACATAAGGCTGGAACAAAAGACTTTGAAGTGGGAGATTTAGTCCTCAAATGGGATCACCCCCATGATGAGAAAGGAAAGCATACTAAATTCCAACAGTTGTGGGTAGGCCCTTTTCAGATTGCGGCAAAGCTTGGCCCTTATACTTATAAGTTGCAAGATCTACAAGGGTGGGAAGAGAACTTACCAGTAAATGGTTTGGTTCTCAAGCCTTATTTTTCCTAAGTTTTGTTTGAGTTCTTCTGTCTTGTATATAAATAATCTATTTGGTTGTCTTTTGAGTCATGTTTTTTTTTAGTTTTGTTTTAGTTTAAGTTTTATTGATTTCAATAAAGGGAACGAACCCGCGGTTGCATGGGGAACATCAAAATTTTTGGGAATGATTAACATTCTTGGGTATAAGACTGTGTGTTGATGTTTGTCTAAAAGAACTTCTTCTAGTTTAGTAGTTTTCTCGAATATCTATGTGGGCATTGAAGTCTTGCTTAATCCCTGTAAAATAAACCAGATTCAAAGAGTCTGGAATACTATTTTGAGGCTCCATCCACGTCACACTTAAAATGTTCTAGGGGGTGACAACAAAGGACCCATGGAAAGGAGCAAGGTAAACAGTATATTAAATATAAATGATCCCATGCCAAGAAACGAATGCCAAAAGGCAGATAAGAGTCAAAGACTCCTATGAAAGCATCATACATCAAAGCAAATGCTGAATCATAAGTACTAAATTGCCAAAAGTTCCTCTCCGTCCGTGAGCTGAAAAGTGAAATACACCGCACACACAAAAGGACACTTGGGATAGAGGAGCCTGAATTAAAATTCAGAAAGAAAGGCATGCAGGAGGACTCATATAAAAAGGACAAAAGTCCAAAAGCAAAAAAGGTGCTAAAGTGACATGGGAATGAGGAACAAATGAATATTTCTGTTTACCATATGCTACAATCCTGTGGTGTCCGAGCTATCAGCTACTTGAAGACAAAATTAATAATGAAACTCATCCTTTGGCCTCAAAAGAGTTATCTGGACTTGAAAATCTTAGTTTCCACTCTCCCGAATTGGACTATTATCAATGATTAAAGGTACACACTTCTGTCATTTGAGAAATCCAGATAGCTGAAAGAATTCAATAGATGCATTTGTTGTTAAACAGTCTGTCACTCAAAGAATAATTGCTTAGAGATCTAGGTTCACCAGGTAATCGCCAATTGTTGCAGCTGCAACTGTTCTCCCCAATTTTTTCAAATTTTGGTCCCCTCCTCATCATTTAGGGTTGCTTTGAATCGTTTGGGTCTGTGAACTGTTTTTGGTCATGATTTAATTTTGAATGATTTTTTTGAAGATTAAGTCTCGTCCTGATTTTCGGAAGTTGCTTGTGTTTTGAGGTTGTTTTAGGTTTTGCTAATTGTTCTTTGAAGGGCTGTTGTTTCGGAGGTGAAATAGATTTTGATCGTTGTTGAATTTTAAAGCTGTCCGAACACTTAATATTTTTTGTTGATCGAGCGTCAATTTTTGTTTGATCAGAATCCGTAGTCTTTTCCTCTTCCACTGTTGCGGCCCCCAAAGCGGCTAAGCACCTGAAATGTGAAGCACTCCGCTCGTCGATGTGTATCAGTCTTTTAGTCGCTTGTCCGTAGTCTTTTCTCTTCCACCGTTGTGGCTGTGCAAAGCTTTCGTCTTCTGATGTCGATGTCCTTCCGACTTCCGATTGAGAACTTTCCCGCCCGCATCTTAGGTCCTATCTTTTTCGACTCCGATAGGCTTAAGTGGTTTCGCAATGCCCGACACTTTAAGACCCGCTTATGCGGTGGTGAATGTATCTACCCTTCCGATGTTAGTATTTTGAGCCACTGATGATTTTTCCATTTTTCGTCGTTGGTGATGTCTGTCGAGCCTGTAGGTGGACGAGGTAGTGGTGTCGACGTTGTTAAAATTATCAGAACAAGTGGTGCACCTGGCCATTTCTTGTGGATTAGCTATTTTAGTTGGTTTAATTTGACGTTTTGTTTAGAATGCAATCTCGGTGAATGATGCACATTGATTAACTGTAAGAAGATCCAAAATACTTTCCATATTTTCGCGACGCTAAGGTACTGATAGGAGACAAGATCTCAAGGGGTGCGGGCAAAGTAAAAGACAAAATTGAAAGCAATAAAGGCGCAGATCTAAAAGGCTCGTCCATTACTCAGCCGATCATGAGCATGCACAGAAAAGATGTAAAAGAGGGATATGAAACGTTCGAAGAACCGAAAAGTCACACATTTGGGGGGAACCCAAATGGTATACTGTTTTGTTTAAATATTTGAAAGTTAGAAGTTACAGGGGCTTTTTCCCCTCGAAAACTTGTAAACTATTGCTTGTAAGAGGAACTACTTCGTTTTACAACCAGAAATTGCAAATTTTTCCTGTTGGAGAAAGTGCTTTGTGGAATGTATCAATGTGATTAAATGAGTGATGTTGAATGGGAACTATTTCGTTTTCAACTGTGTTTCATTAACTGTGAGAGCATTCTAAATTTCTGAACCTATGTTCTTGTATGAATGCTCTCTGGTATTTTCTATGATGTCTTCAATATGAGTAATGGAATTTTTAACTGTTGATGAGCTATCTTATCATGTATACTTTCATTCATGTTTATATGTTTGGTCATAAGAGCTGCTATCTGTGATTTTCCATAACACATGAACAGTCGTGCATTACTCATGATTTAATATTCAGCTCTCTAGAGATAGCGTAGTTAGTATTTACTTTATTACTGTTTATGTGATTTAGATGCTTGTGAGCCCTAAGACGAGAGGTAAGAACCTGCGCATCACGTTGTGACAGCTCCTGACATTCTTTATCACCATGCATCGTTAATTAAGCATGTGCATATCATACTTTAATTCAAAAATAAAAAAATAAACACGGTGGACCGGGTCGCAACCTGTAAAACCTTTGTTTTTGTTACTTGACCTATGGTAGCCAGACCGCAAGCCGGACGGATTCCCTACACCAAACAGTCATGGGCCAGTTGGGAACGTTGACTGGGGAGAATCCCTTGCTGTTGTTGCCTGCGAATTTTTAGGCCTCAACACATTCCTAACATTAACTTCCTAACATTCCTAACATTAATATTCCCATATTCATTACCCATATATTCATTCTTAGCATTAGATTGCACCTATCAAAACATTCACTCCTAACATTGCCCCATTCCCACATTCACTCCTAACATTACACCTATCAAAATATTTACTCCTAACATTCCCCCATTCCCACATTCACTCCTAATATTAAAATTGCACATATATTCATTCTTAATATTATATTGCACCTATCAAAACTTCATAACGTTTTTATCACTCTCAACTTCTCAACAATAAACATACATAGATTTAATAATTTACATACATTCATATATTTGCACCTTTCAAAACTTCCTAACATTCCTAACCTTTACATATACATGTATATAATCCAAAAAAAAATCATGTACATGTGAGTTCAATGTGCATGTATATAATCCAAAAATTAAGCTCCTCGATGGCCAAATCAACTACAATATATATATCTACATAAAAAGAACAAAATAAATAATTCTCTAAATGGAAGTCCATCACTATCCTCGACTAGGGTCTTCCCTTGGACTCGTAACAATCTGCAACATGTATAAAAACAGATTATGAATATCATAAATTATTTAAAGAAATTTAAACCAAAATAAAAAAATTAAAACATTAAATTACTATATCAAAGAACAATTCAATTATTAACAAAATTACCTCCAATTCTCTATCATCCAACGGAGTCTTCTCTTTGCCTCTAAAAGGTGGAGTAGACCCAAGCTACAACATATATAAAAACAATTTATAAATCTTACAAATTATTTAGACTATTTTAAACTAAATTCAAAAAAATAAAATATTAAACTTACAATTCCAACACTATCGTCCAATGGAGTCTTTTCTTTGCCTCGAAAAGATCGAAGAGACCCAAAATTCAACATATATAAAAACAATTTACAAATGTCAAACATTATTTAAAATATTTAAACATATATATAAAAGAACAATTCAATCACGAACAAAATTACCTCGGTGCCAATATCCACATCCATGAAAGAACCTATATCTTTACCTCCAATTTCAATATGTTCTTTTCCCTTAAAATTAAAATTTTGTTAATAAATAAATCATAGTAAAAGCAAAAAATATTAAGCTTAGCAATTAACTTTAAACCAAGACAAAAAATAAAACATTAGCTCACAATAGATGGAAAATCATCTAAAAAGTTCGAATCTAATGAAACCTGCATAGATAAGTCAAATTAACAATAAGATACATAGTTAAATCTAAAAACAAAAAGAAAACTTTTAAACATAAATATAAATGTGTAAATTTTAAATATACCTCTCCAAAATGCTCTTCTACATTTCCAGCGTTTTGACTAATGGAGACTCTAAAATTATGTTCATTCAACAATCGAAAATACTGAAAACAATAAACATTTACGTAACGTATTTATTACTATACATAATTTTATTATTATTATACATAGATATAATGTAACAAAAAGTTTAATTCAAAATAAATAAATAAAATAGTAGATTGAAAGTACACAAACCTCTCATATACTTTATGTGTCATTAGATATTCTATCCAAAGCTATATTACGACAGAGCTTGGCATAGGCCTTTAGATCTTCAATGCCCATACAATCTAACTCATCATTTGTTTTGTAAACAAAATATTTCCGAATAGTGGCTCGAGCCCTCTCTCGACTCAATCCAACATCAACTCCTACAAATGCCGAAGTCAAACCTTCGGCAACATTATTCCTTGCAGTTGTTCCAACTTGTGATGTGGGCTCTATTTCTGATTTGTAAGTCACAAGCCCAGGTGGACGAGATATTGGAGGTGGAGGTCCAAGAGTACTGGGATCTCTAAGGGCACCTTTTCGATTTCATATCCTCCCCTTTCTAACTCCATAAAACTCAAAATGAATATCAGGGTGCTTAAAATATTGCACTTTTAATGCTTTATGCTTTAGGCCCTCTTTGAAGTTGAACATTGAGTTGGCATGTTCTCGAGTCACTCTCTCCTTCACAACAACCTGCTTGTATGGACCCATCACTTGTGCCTTTCTTATTTGCATCAAGGAAACAAAACCATCTGTTGTTGGTCCAAGATCCTCATATACCTCAATGAATTTTTGTAATGATTGCAAAATCATCTCTATACTTTGTTTGTTTTCTGGAGCGAGATCCAAACTAGAATGATCATTTTGTAGCTTGTCATAGTGAACCCTACAACTTTCAAGGGTTGTTTGTTGAAGACCACTTTCCCATGGAATCTCCTCTAGTAAATCTGATGGATAGGTTGTAATGGGTGTACAACCCTCAGCTAATTGGACATATTGCATCCTTGCTCGACCTTCGCCACCCTGTGTAGGATGACGAGCCTCTTGCGAACCTTTCTCTGCTTCCACACTTGTCTCCCGTACAGAAGGTCGAGATCCACGTTCACCCATAGATGATAAGGGGGAATAATTTCTACCACTATCACCACGTCGATGATCAGATGAATGTGAACTATACAATAAGCTTGAATCTCGAGGTGAAGTTGATAATCTTCGATTTTCATTTCGGACACCAACTCCCGAAAAATGTGATGACCTCCTATGCTTTTGTCTCAAAGGATGCTCTCTTTCGATTGGATATGATATCTACAAGTTTACACAAATATCAATTTCTACATGTTAATTAATCAACTTCAAAGACC
Organism: Pseudotsuga menziesii; assembly: GCA_001517045.1. Lineage (NCBI taxonomy): Eukaryota > Viridiplantae > Streptophyta > Pinopsida > Pinales > Pinaceae > Pseudotsuga > Pseudotsuga menziesii. The sequence continues at coordinate 579,071 of LPNX010837536.1, forward strand.
TAGCTACTATAAAAACTAAGATTTCAATAAGGACCTAGATATCCCTAATATTATCTAATATTTCTTTAAATGATTACAGCTAATTTACTATCTGTTTCCATTTGATATGATATCTACAAGATTACATAAATCAACTCATATCATATTCAAATTCTACATGTTAATTCCTCATCTTCAAAGACCTAGCCACTAAAAAACTAAATTTTTAATGAAGACCTATATGTCCTTAACATTATCTAATATATCAACTCATAACATATTCAAATTCTGCATGTTAATTCCTCATCTTCAGAGAATTAGCTACTATAAAAACTAAGTTTTTATTACCTAGATGTCCCTCATATTATCTAATAGTTCTTAAAATGAAAATAGCTACACTATTGTTGTATGTATGAGAAATTAATGTAGCAATCTCTGTGTTTTTTATGTGTTTTAGATTTTTAAAACTATGTTTTTAATAAAGACCTAGATGTCCCTAATATTATCTAATAGTTCTTAAAATGAAAATAGATACACTATTGTTGGATGTATGAGAAATTAACGTAGCAATCTCTATGTTTTTGATGTATTTTAATTTTTTAAAATTAATGGAAACAATATCATCAAATATGAAATTGAAGCTACACTTCTTTATGTCAACTACACAAATTTTCATTATTCCATAAAATCATAACAAACCCTTATGCTAAGTAAACTAATCAAAGTCAGAGTTGATGAACTCTACATGGACAGAGTTGATGAACTTTGCATGGATAGAGTTCCTCAACTCTATCCACATGGACAGAGTATTCATTCATGAACTCTGTCCATGGACAGAGTTGATGAACGAATATCTTCCTTATAGTACCTATGAACTAAGATTAAAGTTTAAAAAAAGCACAATTTCTTAATATAATAGTAAATATAAACTCATAACTGATAAGAATTATACAAGTTATATGTTTCTTTTATGATTTAGATTAAAAAAACATAAGATCAAACAGATCAGTAATCAGAAAATTTGATGTTTTATGTGTAATAATGTTTTTTTGTTTCTGATTTATATAAAACGTACTAAAATATGTTTTGCTAAGTTAAGTTATCAGGGAAAGAGTTGATGAACTCTGCATGAACTACGTTTTTCTAAGTATAAAAAAGTAGTCTAAGGTAAGTGCAAGTACTTACCTACTCTACATACAGACACTACTACTGGCTACTAGCTACCTAGTCACTATAGATTTGTTAGAGAGAGAATCACTATTAAATATAGATAGAGCTTCTATTTCTTCTTCTACACTCATGTTCAGATTAAATATTGACTGCTATCAATCAGCTATTGTGATTTCATGGATTTATCACATCAGATGGCAAGAACATAGATTTCAACTTGGACTAAGGCGAGCGACTAGGGACTGACTACATAGGCCTATGGATTCACCCCCATTAGTGTAGCCTATCCCTATGGTTTTACGTTACACTTCTGGTTGTTTTGGTCTCCATCCCCATAAGAAGATAAAGCAATTCTTTCTTTAAACTTTCCCTTCTCTATCTAACCTTTTCTCTCTATGTTTCGGAAAAGCATGAAATGGCAATGGAACTTAATGCAATGAATCATGGACTAAGATGGTCATAAAGTGCCATGGGACTTATACTTCGGCTAGTAGTTGTATGGACTAAAGCAAGTAGTAGAGCTTATGGACAAAACTATATAGTTATTACACTATAGCTAAAGTTGTGACTCAGGAAAGACGTGAAATGAAAAGGTTTTGAAATCTTGTCCCCTACCAACGAAAAAACATAAAGAAATAAGTTGTTTACTTAGGGAGTTGATCAGCTCTGTCCATTTGGACAGAGTTGACAAGCTCTGTCCAAATGGACAGAGCTGTTCAACTCTGTCCAAATGGACAGAGTTCATCAACTCTGTCCATTTGGATAGAGTTGATGAACTCTGTCGAAATGGACAGAGTTGATGAACTCTGTCCAAATGGACATAGTTGATGAACTCTATCCATTTGGACAGAGCTGTTAAACTTTGTCCATTTGGACAGAGCTGATTAGTTCTGTTCATTTGGACAGAGCTGATCAACTCTGTCCAAATGGACAGAGTTCAACAACTCTATCCAAATGGACAGAGCTGGACAAAAATGGAAAGAGTTCAACAACTTTGTTCATTTCCTTAGGTTCCTTGTTTGTCATGTCAAGGTCAATGCCAAGTTGTGGAAATAATTTGTACTCTCTCTTTTCCATATATGGAGCCACAACACTTCAATGTCTACTAGATTGCAAATGGAACTATGACTAGTTGTTCCCATATTACAAATGAAACTATGACAAAGCTGTTAGTGTCAAGAAAAAGTAAGACAGTCTTGTACTCTTATTAAATACCAAAGTATCAATGCTACTCTTTAACATTTATCTCATTCAACTAAGATTCATACAACACTTTACAACTCTATCAATGTAAAAAAAAATTGTGGGATCAATTTAGTGACAGTTCAAGTCGATCTAACAACAATAGATCAAAATTTTCTAATTAATAAAGGAATAAGCAGCGAGGTCGTTGTTCTTGATAAAGAAATAAACTGCTTGTACAATCTCATGTAATTAATTCCCAACTAAAGCAGTCTCATAAATTCTAAAAGATTATGTTGTTCTTCCACATAAAAGATAACATCCTAATTAAATTGTCTACAAAGGGACAGTGAAGTATATTAACCAAGACATTGCTATCAACTGTAGCAAAACATAATTTTTCATTTTAACAGCATGAACATTAATAGAGTTTAGTTCTTATCTATTCATTTATATAACCAAATTCAGAACAATAGACATAACAATCATTTACAATGAACACATGACTTTGCTTTAATTACAATGAACACACATATTTACCTGACAAGGGGCAGCACAGCAAGACCACACCACGAAAAGACCATGAACACCTCCACACTGAACAAACCTCCACGCTGAACAGACCTCCACGCCGAACATACCTCCACGAAGTGACCTCCACGAAAAGACCTCCACGCCGAGAGGAAACCAGACAGGTAGAGGGGTGCCAGGATGGCGGATGTATAGGTCAAACGACTGGGTGATGTGGAGGGGGATGACAAGCAACGAACAACCAATTGGGTGGTGAGACGAGGTGGTGAGATGGGTGGAGGGAGGATGAGGACGACGACAAATCACTCTAGGCGAAAACAACAAAAATGAGGCTGCAACTGACCTTGTATGGTGAAAAATTATTTGGCTGAACAATTATTTGACCAAACAATTATTCGGCTGAATAACCTCATTATTCGACCGAATAATTCCCGCTATGTTGTTTGGGAACCCGATTCTCACGAAAGTGTTACCCAACTTCAAGTTTTCACCCATATTCATTTTCATATTCAATTGTTTAGTTATGGTCTTATTGGTACTCCCATAGTTTAGTCTCTACAATAATCTAAAGACGTTGTTAATCATAATGACAAATATTTAATACCATTTCAAAATAAATATTGAATGCATGAAATATCATAATCCTCACCGAGAATATTCAATCTTCCAAAGACTATTAATACTATGTCAAATCAAAATTTTAATAATTATGAATATTCCTAATAGTTTTACAGTTACTATACTCAAATATTTCACAAGAATTGTGAGAACCTCTAACAAGTATATTCCCAGCATGGCAAGTTATCTAAACTATGTTTTTTCCAAAATGTGTTTTGTTTAATCAAATGATAACATCTTCCTAACCTTTCATATTGACTAATAAATCATATAGAATCTAGATGGTACCTTTTCCATTGTGAAATTTATCTTTTTCTTTTGACTAACTTATTGATTCCCATTCAATAATACTTCTTGCAACCTTAAGTACCTGCACACTTTACTCATAATTTCTTGCCAAAATTATTTACATCCTAATATCATAAAGAAAACAACAAAATATAATGGCAAGTTGTTATTTACGATGTCCATAATATCTTGATACAACAACTAGTCTTTTGCATAATCTCAATGTATTACTTGCATGAAAAATTAGTCCTAAATTCTTTTCACTAACATACACCTCAAGCAAAATTCATACCTTTCTTATATAAGCTTGAATTGACATTACCAAATGAATCTAACCTTCCTTCAGGTTGGCAAAGTTTCTAATTAACAAGTGTACTTGTACATTACCATAATAACTTTTGCAAGGTTTATTTATATCATATTCTCTTGTTGATGTTATTTTAAGCAAGACATAAAATATCTATTAACAAGTGTTTTCACTGATGCATTTAAAAACTAAAGTTATATAGAAAGTGAAACCTAGTTGCAACCATTTCTATCATTATGCACAATCACTATGCATTTAATCTTGCATATAATCAAAATCATGTCCTTATAGTCCAACTAATCATTCCTATATTTTTTAAATTCGTTGCTTCTACTTGCATACATTATTCACTAAGCCGCTTTCTTAGTATACTAATCATAACTTTTACCTTGTTGTAAACTTGAATACCTATTAAATTATTAAGCTATTTACTAGATTAATTACATCGTAATACCATCTGTCATTTATCATATATGAACTAAATATGTTCCAAAACATTTCCAGCATAGTCTCAAAAAGTTATGCACCGACTAGCATTTCAGTCAATATGATGGATGTAAAATATCATAAGAATATCTTTGCATGGGTATCCACATTAAATTTATTGTTAACATGACAATGCATTCATTTCCTTATTACAAACCTTTATAATCTAATGAAATCAAACATATCACATTGTTGACCTTCAATTAAAACTTCATTCTTTTGCATGTATTTTGCATTTGAGTTATACAACTAGTTTAATATATTCAAGCTCGTGATTCGACGTGAACTAGTTCATATACTTGATTGATCATATCTTAAAAACATCATTCTTTCTATACCATGAATGCCTATAAGAAAACATAAAATATTATATTCAAATTACAATGTTCTCAATATACCTGCACGAAGCTGAGCCCATTACATAAGAGTGTTGGAAACCTTCTCTGATACCATTTGTAATGAATCCAAAATCCACTTCATGTATTCAGGAGATGGGGTCAAATTTTTGAACTCTAACTTAACTAAACAACTCAAAACATTAGAATTTTTTAAGATTTTTCTTACACTAAATACACAATTCCATATATGTAATTTCCACTTTAACGTATCTAGTTATATGGAAGTAAACATACATACACATAGCCTCATATGAACAATAATTCACAATATCTATTGAATTCTTACTCCATTTATAACCATATACTTTTAATACTAACTAAATCATTAATAATATCCTTTCAACTTAATAAACCCAACTATACATTATTGGCTTTGCCATCAGTGCTATAATTCTAACTTCAAAAGATACTTTATGAATAACTTATTGGCTCATTACATACATACAATGTTTACCATATAGTATCTGTTATTCATGAATGATAGAGATAATTTATTTTGTTCATTTTTTTTGTACATTAATATTTACTTGCTCTTGTGCACATAGTCTTATTATAAATCTAGTTAACACCATCCATAATCGAATCCTCATTTACCAATAACGAGAATAATTATTAATTTAACAATATAGAATTTAGGGAGTGTTAACATAAATCAATTACATAATTTAGACACAATACAAGAGATGAACACCAATATACGTGGTTCACCCCATCCAGGGGCTGTTGGAGTCATTTACCCAACATACACACTTATTTGGTCAATTTTGGCCTATTTACCCACTATCCTAAGTTTAATTGACTTAATTGGCATAATATGAGAACACTATGACATCAACATGAGCACACCCATGCCTTCCTTCAATCAAGGAGGCCAACTAAGCCTTATCCTTCAATTGTGGAGGCTAACTGGGATTCCTCCTTCAAACAGAGAGCAGTTCTGGAGTGATCTAAGTGTCATAAGTGCACCTAATTGATAACTGACTATTGTTTCACCTAAAAATCAGTTAAGTTGAGTTGTAAAGGTGCCTCCATCTATTATTTGTCTATTTTTGGCCAATATTTATGAACTAGAGTGAACTATGGTGCCTCCAACCACTTCTGATGACAAGTGTCACTTCAGTTAACTCCATCGGAGCTACTTGGAGTCAGGGATGCACTACCAATTTTGGTTGGACATGCAGTGACATGTGTTGAGTCACATTCAGTAAGACTCAGTCATCTATTGCACTCCGATTTGGTTATGACTTGGTGTGACAGCTAGTTATTGATCAGATTAGTGGTTAAATAAGTGTGCTAAGTCTGTCTGACATTCAATTAAGCTACAATCATCCATGTAATTCGAATGAACTCCTTGAGTATTTGAATTAGATTGGAATTCATGAAAAATGCATGACACTGTGTTGTAATTATTCATTCTTTTATTGATAATATATAACTACAACCTTCTATTGCAGTACCGTTGCATCATTTTATGTGTAATCTAAATTGGATCACTTGTGAATTTATACTTTGTCCAATATTGTTCTGATAGACTTAATATGGTATTAGAGCCATGGAGGGATGAAGAAATATTCTTCAAAAACATGATTTTTTACGGATGTTGCATGCAAAATTGAGCAAAAGCTCAAATTCCAACACTACACCAGAGGTAGAAGGTTTACCACTTAATACCCCAAGTTAAGGAATTGTTGATCAAGATTGCTTGATCAATGATGATGGGTGTGATGAAAACCTGAAATGTGCAGGCTGTTCGAACTTACGGTGACTTTATTATGTTGATTGTAGGTTTTTACAGGTTCTTTGCATTCGCTACAGTAGCTCCATGGCTCATTCTATGGATCTCCTCACCTCCTTCAATTACCATCAATGGAAGGAAGATATGGAGATTAAAAAGGGCTCTACTGGGTCACAATGAACAAATAATTAGAGCCTAATGATGCTGTAAATAAGATAAAATACTGGAATAAACTGGATGAGGCCTATGGATTCCTATGTTTGTCCATCTCCAAATAACTTATTTTCCACATCTCGGGATTGAACACTTCGAAGGATATTTGGGACCATATCGCTCCCTTGTTTGATAAACAGGATGATCTTTGGATCTATCAGCTTGAGAATGAATTGGTCTCACTGAATCCAAGCAGTTTCGAATCCATGAATGTTTTTTTCACAAAATTCAAGCATCTAGTGCTCCAGCTAAAGCAGTGCAAGGTGGAGAAGGAACATGACTAGGTCATCTTTACTATCCTCTCCAAATTGGGTCTAGACTATTCTGTCTTTGTTTCATCATTCCACACGACGAAGCTAACAACCCCAAACTGGAAAATGCCTTCTCTTGATGCCTTCATCAAGACCATTACAAATGAGCATGATAAGCTTGTTCAGATTGGGATCCTCAGATCCTTAAAAGATCAAGATTTGTTTTCTTCGGGGCCAAAAGATTCGAAAGGAAAAGGGAAGCAAAAGAATCCAAAGGCTAGAGTAGATGCTCCAAATCCTAAATAAAAGAACCAACAAGAGGAGCCTTCCGTCTCTAAGAAACACAAGAACAAAGGACATCAAGGCAAGGAGAAAGTCAAGTGTTCTTACTACGGGAAGGGCTTCCACCCTAAGAATGCCTACATGAATAACAAACTTGATGAGATGGCTTCTCTCCTTGAGAGAAAACAAATCAATCTCCCTGATAATCTTCGAAGGAGAGATAATCAAGATCGAGATCCCCAACAAGAAAGAGGTCATGATCTCATGGAAAGCACCTCGAAGCCCATAGCTATGCCCATAAAATCTGGATCTTCGAATCACATGATGTCAAGCAGAGATTATTTTTCCTCCCTGGACACCAACAAGAGCATCTCCATCCATGTGGGAGATGATTCCACCATCATTTTGAAAGGACAAGGTACAGTAAATATTGAGCATGGTACCTTTTTCAATGTTCTGTATGTACCCTCTCTTGCCTCCAACCTCCTGAGTGTTTATCAAATGAATCATACTGGAGTTCCCAAGAGAGTAACCTTCAGCACTGATTATGTGGAAATAAATGAGATTGCATCCAGGAAACTTGTTGCAAACCTTGTTGCAAAAGGCCTTGCAAACCATCGTGCAAAATCCTATGATTTTTCCCATTTCTAGCGGATGCAAAGCCCAGTGCTCTTCTCACTCATGGAAATGAGGTCAGTAGATTCTGGCATGACAGATTTGGTCATTTAAATTTTAAGTACTTACATCAACAACAGAAAAATTCCATGGTTGAAGGCCTCCCGACAATCAGAACTACCAAAGGAATTTGAAGGGGTTGTGTTGTGGGAAAACACCGTGAGCATAGGTTTGATCGAGGGAAGGCTTCTTGTGCATCAAGTATCTTGGGGCTGCTGCATTTTGATATTAGCGGACCAATTCCCATAACATCCATGAATGGATCTTGGTATGTACTCACATTCATATATGATTTTTCTAGATACATCTGGGTGTTTTTCATTAAGAAAAAATTTGAAGTTTTAGAGAAATTCATCGAATTGAAAGCATTGGTTGAGAATGCCTCTGGGAAAAAGATCAAATCCTTGAGATATAACAATGGTAGGGAATATATCAGTACTGATTTTCTCAAGATATTTTCCAACATTGGGGTCAAGATCCAAGATTCTGTTTCCTACACCCCTCAACAAAATGGTGGAGCGGAAAGGAAAACCTGCTCTCTAAAGGAGATGACCACATGCATGCTAGAAAAAAATGAATTGGATGCAAATTTGTGGGACGAGGCCATGCATGTTGCTGCACATGTTCAAATTAGAGTACAACACTCCTTCATGAAAGGTAAGAAACCTTTCAAAACTTATTTTGGACACAAGACAGATGTGTCAAATTTGGTGTTTGGGTCCACTGTATGGGCCGAGATTCTGTCTGACAAGAGAAAATATTTGCAACTGAAAAATGTTGAATGTTTGTTTATTGAATATCCTGAAGAATATAAAGGATTCAAGTTTCTGAATATCATAACAAATAAAATTTTCATCGAAAGAAGCGTTAAGTTTGATGAGCCTCTCCAAGAGGTAGAGCTAGTTGAAAAAAATTCTGTTGATTTTCTTGCCTGTTCTGCTAACAATTTGGGTGACAAAAATGGGATTGATGACTTTGATTTTGTAGAAATAATAATGATATTAGTGAGAAATAAATATTATATTTAGAATCATATTCTGAAGTGAAAACAGATCTTCCAACTTGGGCCAAGAAGACATTTTCTTCCACTGGGAAAAACATTGGAAATCCTGCTGATCCAAGAAGAACTCGGTCTAAATTTCAAAGAGTAGGTATTGCACTCTCTTTCCATGATGATTTACTATCTGATACCTATTATTTAATGATAGGTTCATATCCTAAGTCTTACTACCATGCTCGGAAAGATCCGAGACGACAAGCTTCCATGGACGAAGACTTTAATTCTCTTCGAAAAAATGCTACTTGGAAGCTAGTTTCCCTTCCACCTGGGAGTAAATTAGTTCAATGCAAGTGGGTGTTTCAAACAAAGGTTTCTTCTGATGGCACAAAATAAAAGCGTAAGGCAAGTCTGTTTGCAAAAGGTTTCTCCCAAGTCCAAGGAGTAGACTACCATGAGAGCTTTGCACCAGTGGCAAAGATGGACTCCATCCGCTTAGTTTTGGCAATTTCTGCATCTAAGCATTGGGAGGTGCATCATATGGATGTTAAGAGTGCCTTTCTACATGTATAATATATTCATGAGGAGATATACATGAAGTAGACTAAGGGATATGTTTCAGATCCTACTTTGGTTTGCAAATTGCAGAAGTTTTTATACGGGTTGAAACAGGACCCAAGATCATGATATGCCAAGATGGATACCTTTTTGCTTTCACAAAACTTCCAAAGGTGTAAGTATGATCTGAATGTTTATCTACAATAGTATTATGGTCATTTAGTTATCATTGTTTTATATTTTTATGATCTCTTGATTACTGGTAGCACACTTTCTTCCATTTCATTCATAAAAAATGCCCTCCATGATGCATTTGAGATGAGCGATTTGGGCCTGCTGAAACAGTTTTCGGGGCTCGAAATTGCACAAAATTTTGATGGGATAATGGTAACTCAGTATAAATACATTTCAGACCTATTAGTGAATTTTAACATGTCTGAATGTAAGGATTCTCCATTCCCTTTCCTCTCAGGAGTAAGCCTTGAAGAGGGAAAAAACACTCCACCCATGGACTGCACTATCTATCGCTAGTTGATTTCTATCTTGCTTTACCTCACTCATTCATGGCCTGATATATGTTATGATGTGAATGTTGTATAAATATACATGTAGCAGTCTCATGAACTACATTGGAAGGCAGCCAAGAGGATCCTTCAGTATATTCAGGGCACAAGATCCTACGTCATTCACTATGCTGCAGATTCAGAGCTAGAGTTGGTCGGATATACAGATTCAAATTGGGAAGGATATTCTAATGATAGAAAGTCCACTTTAAGATATGTCTTTATGTTTGGTGGTGGCCCCATTTTCTGGTCTAGAAAAAGGTAGGCCGCCATTGCATTGTCTTCAACAGAGGCCGAGTATGCGGGAGCAATGAATGCTTGCATCCAAGCTATTTGGTTGCAAGGAATTATTTCAGAGTTTGAGATTGGTAGTAATTTTTCCATAGTCATATTTTGTGACAATAAAAGTAATATTAATATCTACACAGATCCAGTTACCAGGAAGAGGACCAAACATATAGATATTCACATGCACTACATCAGGGAGTTGGTGCAGTGACGGGACCATAGTTATGCAATACTTCCCTATAGATGAGCATATTGCAGATATCTTCACCAGGAGATTTACATAGAAAAAATTAGCTTACCTCTATTCACTGTTGGGGGTGAGTTCATCAGGGTGATCAGATGTTTTTCTTCAGTGTTCAACTTGAGGGGGGGGTTTTTTCCAACTGGGTTTTTCCTCTTTCATCATCTAGATTTATTTTGAGCATTGTTAGAGTTACATTTTTTTTACAGGTGACCTATGGCTATTGTTGCTGGGGCCCTAGAATTTCATGCATTTTATTTTTACTCCTCCTGAGTATAGCTTAAGGGGTGCTGTTGGAGTCATTTACCCAACATACACACTTATTTGGTCAATTTTGGCCTATTTACCCACTATCCCAAGTTTAATTGACTTACTTGGAGTTAGATGAGAACACGATGAAATCAGCATGAGCATAACCACGCCTTCCTTCAGTCAAGGAGGCCAACTAAGCCTTCTCCTTTAATCGAGGAGGTTAACTGGGATTCCTCCTTTAAACAGGGAGAAATTCTGGGGTGATTTGAGTGTCATAAGTGCACCTAATTGCTAACTGATTGTTGTTTCACCTAACAATCAGTTAAGTTGAGTTGTAAAGGTCCCTCCATCTATTATTGTCTATTTTTTGCCAATATTTATGAACTGGAGTGAACTATGGCCCCTCCAACCATTTCTGATGACAAGTGTCACTTCAGTTAACTCCATCGGAGCTACTTGGAGTCAGGGATGCGCTACCACCTTCAGTTGGACATCCAGTGACATCACGGGGGTGTCGTTGAGGGACCAATATGATAACACATTCATTCATATTAGGGGATAAAAAATAAAAAAAAATCAAACCAATATATTGGTGCTATATTAAGGGTAAAAGGGATTAATTTTTTTATTATATAAATACCCAATATCATGGGACCTTTTTAATTGCAAAAAAAAATTCGTGCATTTGCTGCATTTTTCTGGTTTTGGTAGTGGTTTTGGTGGGTTTGCAGTAGGTTTCCCATGCCTTTGCTGCATTTTTCTAGTTTTAGTGGGTTCACAGCACGTTTGCAGTGTTGGAGAAGGGAACCCATAGGGTTTTTTTGGTCCAGTGTTGGAGGAGGACACACATAGGGTTTCTCTGGTTTTGGTGGGTTTGTAGTGTTGGAAGAGCGGATGCATAGGGTCTCCATGTTTTCATGGGTTTGCGGTGTTGCTTTGGTTTTCGTGGGTTTGCAGTGCACTTGCAGTGTTGCTAGGTTTGGAGCATAGGGTAGCTTTGTTTCTGGTTGTGGTGTGGGAGTGGCATAGCCTAGCTCGGTTCCCTTTTTCCTAGCGTAGCCTGGATGGATTAATAATTATTATGGAGTGCTGCTTCAGTGATTCCTTTTTATGAGATTCCTTTGCATAGAAATCTTAACATGTCAGGTGGGAACAGAGGTGTCGATTTTATGGAAATATCAAAATCCAACTATTCTGATACTAGGATGGCTGTAGATGGGTAAGTAATATTTTATCGGATCAGGGATCATTTGAAAGTGTTTTGTTATTTTCATTTACTAAAATATTGCACCAAATGGGTCATCGAATTGGTCACTGACTAGAGAATGTATTACGGGTTTCCTCTGTTTTATTATTTTAATTGAAGATTGCATGTAGTTTGTTGATAAAATGTTATATAGGGTATATGGCCTGTACTTATAAGTTATAGGGTCTTGTCATTTCAAACATTGGAAGGAGCTTGTTAATGGGTTTGTGAAAATATGTAAACATTTTGTGGATTCTACCTGAGGAAAAGACAGAGACAAAAGAATGGGTTTCAAATCCAGATAATGACGTCGAATATTCCATATTCAACCAAAATGACTGGGCTTCCTATCATTGGTGTTGAAGGTTCTGGTTGAAAAGAGAATACAATCTTGACTATGATTATGTCTTGTTTGTTTTTTGTATGATTATGATTTGCTTGTTGTTTTGCTTTTGCTTGGTTGTTATATAATCCTAAATATTGTTAATAAACATTGGTTATGTGCAATAAGATGAGTCGCGCCAAGATGATATGTTCAGCTATGATGAATTATCAGTTGTTGAAGACCAGGAAGAGGGAGTAGAAACCATTGTTTGCACTGTAAGTGTAGCTTCTATCCCAAAGTAGGGTTACAACCAACCTTCAGATAGTGGAAAAGGTTCAGTGACAATACCCATCTCAGAAGAAATGACTGAACAGGGTGTGCATGACACCTGTTTGCAGGAAACGACAGTGATTGGGAAAACTAACGTGAATATCATTGAAAATTCTATTGAAGGTGGTGCTTATGGCTATTCTCCATCTGATGATTCTGGAGCTGCCGTAGAGAAAAACAATTGTCATTAATTTGTGAAATTGGAAGTAAAAGCTCAAGTTCCTAGTTCACAGTCCCATCCTGAAGAGGAGCTTATAAAAAACACTAAAGTGGAGCAGTCTATACTTGGTAGCACAGTAATTGATGATACATGCAAAGATTTATCTAATGTGCAAGGACCCCATGGATCACAAAATAATCATACTGATTAGGTATCGACTCAAGCCTTTTTACAGTTGAAATTAAAAAAAAACGATATTGATGGGCTAACAAATGAAGTTTTTGTGGAATTAGATACTTCAAATAAGGAGTTGTTACAGTTTGGTTTGGTTGCATATGATTTAAATAATAATTTGGAAGGCTCAATGGAAAAGCATTTGAATAATTGTGCAAATGTAACTGAGGAGATCGTTGAGAGTGGTGAACATGGTACCAAACATGTTGACAATGTAGTTGGTGTCCATATTGATGCTAGAGATGCATTTGAAATCAGCATTGGTGACAAAGATCAAAAGGAGCCTATGCAGTTGAATCAATTCATTTTAGATAATTTTCAAGATGTATAAATGGTATCCACACCGAATGCATTTAGTACAAAACAAGAAGGTCAACCAAATCTGAATCGACCAGGCTGGTTGATCTTGTTTTTGATGAGGATTGGAAGCTTTGAAAGGAATTATGGATTTTCAAAAGAAACCTAAAATGAAAGTAGCATATGATATCAATACTCGTGATGGAGATAAAAAGGATCTTGTGTAGGTTAATCAAGTTACTCTAGATAATTCTCAACATGTAGAAACTGCAATGACAACATAAGTGAAAAATCAGCCATATCTGAATCAACCTGAAATAGAACAAATAGAGTTGATTTGGGAGCAGAAGCAACTTGAAGGTGCAGGAATGAGAGACTATAATTTCCATCAAAGATAGCCTGGACAAGAAACTATGATTGAAAAGAGGGAATATCCTCATCAACACCAACCTAAAATGGAAGCAATGAAAGAAGAGATGGAAAGTACAACACAAGCTAATGGTGGTGTTGATGACAAGTCACAGGTTAATGATAATACAATATCCACTTGTGATGGACAGTTTCCTTCTACTCAGTTTGAAAATGTGCAACAAAAATGACTGTTTTAAAAGAAATAGAGGAGCCCGAGGAAATTGAAGCTACAGCCTAGACATCTAGGAAGTGACAAGGAGGAATCTGATTCAGACTTGAATCATCTAGTTTAAGAAATGCTTGAAAGTATGCAGTCTAAAAATGCACTACAAAATACTAGCACATTAGCTATCCTTGACCCAAATCTTGATCTCCCTGAAGGGGGAATCACCAAGTGCAATGCTAAGCTTGTGCAACAAATAGCTGTAAGTTGGCGTACATATTATTCCTTTTTAATTTGTTTGTTTTCTTTGTAAATTAGTTTCTGATTGATTTCTTAGATTGTCGTAGGAATACTTTTGTGACATAAACAATCTTGCAGGTAGGGGAGTTTGAAAGCATCCAAAAAGAATTTGAATCATTTAAAGGCCGAAAGGTGTCGAAAATATTTAACAAGAAAAAGTTCCTTGGTGAAGTTATTGGATATGATCCTGAAACACAATGGTTCAAGGTATATGCATAATTGTTTTTTTCCCTTTTGTTTATTATAAAATTAACAAGCATACTTGAACCCTGAAGTTTCAGTGAAAATGATCTACGCTTACTGTTCATATTTTATATGTTGCAAAGCATGTGTAGCTTGTTCACTATGTCTACTCCTATTTTGTTATTCTGTTTGTTTGAAGTCATTATTGTGACTTTTTCTGTCAGAGGTTGAATTAATATCAGATATTCTCTCTTCCCAGTTGTGGCATGCTTCTTTTTGACAGTAAATCTTCCTTTTAGCATGACTGCCACAATATTATCTTATCTTGTGAGCTAATGTTAGAGTGAATGGCTTCCATTGTAGGTTTTATATGAAGACATCGATGATGAGGAACTCACGAAAGAAGAACTTGATTGCATTCCACTGCTTGTTGGTGGTGGTAAGGCATCTGTTTCTCGTAAAAGGCATTTATCTTCAATGATGTTGAGCACAAGAAGCCTAATGGGTACAAAATCCTTTTCATAAAATTGATCTTGTTCTTGGTTTTTCTTACATTTTAACCTTTCTTCCTTGTCAACTGAGGGTCACAAATTAATTTTCTTGGTCTTTTGTAGTTTTTCTAGAGAAATATTGTCCCTCACTCCACTAATAATCCTTAAATAATCCGATATTATCACTTTCCAAATGAACTTCAAACTTCAACATTATGCTAGTTATTTTTCTAGGCCCTGCTTCTTATCGTGATAATATCAGTCACATTCAGGTATTACTTTGTTTTTATACCTTTGTGTTCATTTATAGCTATTCTCAACTGCAAAATCATAGTAGTCATAATTGAAAATGCGGTAATTCAAACACAATACAACAGATTTGCAATGATTTGAAATATCACATTGGCTATGAAACCACGCAGTTCATGTTTTTAAAATAAATCTAATCAATCTTTTAAAATTTTGATTAAATTCCAATGTGTAGCCATCATTTTTTGTACTTCTCTTTCAACACCCATATGTTGGTATTGTTTTCAATGTAATTGATTGTTCTTGTGCCCATATTATCTTTGTTCCACTTTCACTTTTACTACATTTGCATTTACTTTCATATTATGTTTGAATGCAATTTGGTTTTGTGTGGCATTATTGCATTTAGTGTGTTGGCCCTTTGTATGAGTTTTGGAAGTGTGAATTTGTATGAGTTTTTGGAAGTGCAAATATGAGGGATAGCTGATCGAGAGAATCTAATGTTAAGATGTGGTAAGATAAGGAAGAGGAAAATGAGCGAACCTTTTGTTGTCTCTTATATATATTTTTTATGATAGACACAGTCTATGTTTTTACTTTGAATTTTATAGTTTAGACTCAGGAGTTTGGGAATGCTTATTTGGTTTTGTATTACATTATGTGTTTTCTTCTTTGAATTTTATATTTTCTTAGTAATTCCATTTATATTTCTTTGATTTTCTAATCTGTATGTAGGTCCTAAGTTTGGGAATTTTTAACATTAGTACACAATATTTTATAAAGAAATAATGATAGTTATCATTAGTTGAGTGAGCACTGATGTTAAAATGTAGAGGAGATCCTTAACAGAAGGAAAGTGCATGATTACAGAACCAAATTGAAAAGATGTTGAGCAAAATTTTGATATGTAATTATTTGTGGTGGAATTAAATATGTTTTAAAGGATTGACATAGTCGTAATGGAAGTGATGGTTAATTAAAATATTATCCACTTAGTTTTTCTATTTAGGATGTTTTTCTCTTTAATTATGCTTTTAGTTTCTTTGTTTTCAAAGTGCAATTTCTGTTCCTGTAGGGTGTGATGGTTTCTACTAAAATTTTCTATTTCCATTTCTAGTTTTTATTTATTTAGTGTGTCTCTCTGGTCAATCATGTTTCTTGTTTTTTTTTCATTTTCAAAGTGGAACTTGTGTTTCTTTATAGCAGCTAATGATGCATGTTACATTAAATTTTACAAAATAAAAATCTTAAAAACTTAAAATGCTCCTTATTAAGTTAGTATGCTTAAAAACTATACATGTTAGATTTATTTCTACAATAAAAAATCCTTTCTATATATTATTTTTAGGACTTCTAAAAACATCCTTCCTAAATATTAGTTTTAAGACTTCTACACTACTATGTTGGACATTTAAAGATATTTTTTAGAACTTTTTAGGCTATGTTGGATATTTAAATATTTTTTTAGGACTTCTAGACTATGTTGGACATTTATTTTATGTTTGTCTGAAGTCATTATTGTGACTTTTGTTGTCAGAGTTGAATTAATATCAGATGTTTTCTCTTCACTGTGTGGCATGCTGCTTTTTGGCAGTAAATCTTCCTTTCAGCATGACTGCCATAATATTATCCTATCTTTCTAGCTAATGTCAGAGTGAATGGATTCCATTGTAGGTTTTATATGAAGACGACGATGATGAGGAACTTGAGAAAGAAGAACTTGATTGCATTCTGCTGCATGTTGGTGATGTTAAGGCATCTATTTCTTGTATAAGGAATTTATCTGTCAATGATCCTGAGCACAAGAAGCCTAATGAGTATAATATAATTTTCATAAAATTGATCTTGTTCTTGGTTTTTCTTAAATTTTGACCTTTCTTCCTTGTCAAATGAGGGTCATAAATTAATTTTCTTGGTCTTTTGTAGTTTTTCTAGAGAAATATTGTCCCCCACTCCACTTGTATTAAATATTCCAAGTGAGGATGCTGGTACCTTGCCATCCCCCAATAGATTCTCCCATCTTCCTTGGTTTTTTGATGGAGGATAATAGTAACTACCAGCTGAATCACTGGCAAGGTTGAAACAATGGGGTTTGATGTCAATAACTTCTTGGAAATTTTCACAAGAGCATCTATCAATTGAGCTAACCCTTGGGGCTTATTTTGTCAATCTCTTGCATAGCATTTTCCTTGAGAGTCAAAAGTTGTATGGTTTATTGGTTATTTTTCCTATATATTTCCAATTTTCTTTTATAGGCTCCTGCATGGATCTTCACTTTTCCCTTAGAAGAATGGTCAAAATATCAATGCAATTGTTTCTCCGGAGTTTAAAGTCTAACTTCTCTGTGGTTTATATTTTGTCATAATTAGTGTGAATCTATTTGCATTTTTTCTTAACAAACCCCTCCTAAACGCAGTAAAATGATAGAGGAAAACCAAAATTTTAATATGTACCATGCAAAGGAGAAAGAGGAGGTTGTTTTCCATATTTGATAGCCATCAAGAAATAAATAATTCAAGTGATATATAATGTTCCAATAGATAACATCTTATTACCATGCTATGGTTAGAGGATATGTTGATTGGTTCTACCATGGTTCATTTGCAACTGCAGTTTCAGTAGGAATAATTTTGGAAAACAGTTGTCTTACTTTCATGTTACAATGTATATAGCTCTTACCCAATCTATTCATTGGTAGGTGGGATCACTAACTTATCCAGAAGTTATTGATAATGCATTGTCAAACCAAGATAAAGATAAATATGAACTAGAACCCAAAGTTAAGAACACTGAAATTTATGATGAAACTAGGGAATCTGTTGCAGACACAGAGCATGAACAATGCAAAGATTGGTATCCTCAAAATAACAATGAAAAATTTGGGGATACGAGAGAATCAGTAGATTATTCAAGGCAGAGGGAGAAGCAGGACATGGATAAACAAATGGCAAAGAGAGCTGTAAAAATAGTTGTGGAAGATTCAAGGGATCAGAAAGTAGATGGATCTAGTCGGCTGAATGCATCCCAATGAAACTGATCTAGATTCTGTAACTGGATTCTAGATATATCTACCCTTTTTAAGTTGCTAGTGGGGATTCACTTATTTTCCTCAAGGATTAATTGATTTTGTTTCAATACATGTTGATTGTTTCTATTATTTCTTATGCTTTATAAACAGATTTAGCTTTATTTCCTTCCATGATAACTAGAGAAAAAAGTAGCACTACAAGTCTACCACTATTTGTTTCTTTGGGTGTCACTGGTGTCACTGGCTGGCTTAGTGGGGCTCCTTCATTAGGGTAATGTGCACTGAACTTTGGTTCCCTCTTTAGTGTGTAGATAAATTTTCATATGGTGCATCGAAGCAGAGTATATTTCACATTTTAATTTGAAATCTTTGACAGGTATAATTCACTTGCCATAGAGGCTAGTGTAGGTGCTTCCTATTCATCTCTTGTTTCTGTAATGGAAACAACCACAGTTGAAGAGAAGAGTGCATTAACATCTGCGGTAACATGGTTTATACATGCTCTATGAATTTAGATTTATTCTCTTCCAAATATATTCTTTATTGCAACATATGATTTCATTAACAACAAACTACTATCTTCAGGGTCATTTTTTCTCCAACCATGTGAAGTGCATGTTCTTTTGTTGCTAAGACACTTGATTCTTTAATTTCTTTTTCTTGGAAAAGAATGTCAAGCTTTAACATGGTATTTATTGCGGCCTCATTACAACTCAAAAGACCAATAAATTAAGGATATCTAGAAGCCATGTATGAGCTATATTTATTCCTTGAAGATCATTTAGGACATGTGTTTGACATCAATCATATGTTACCCAAAGGGGTTTTCCCAGACTTGTGCCTATTATGGTGTAGATAATGGTAACTCATCAATAATTTAACTATTTCCGTAGCTATGTCTACCATGTAGGGTGGCTTAGTGGCTTATACATTGTTACAAGGCATTATCACTATTGATTTCAAACCATAGACATTACATGCAATACAACTTGGCTATCAACAACCATGGTTATTTCCATGAAAGGATAACAGCATAGTGATCTACTCACCTTTTCATGTTGAACAAATTTTGTGTCATCATTTGAGATGCATTAAGTCCAAAATAAGAAAGATCATCCCTCTTGAAGCCCACTTGTACCACGATTCAAGTCCTTCCAAGATGAGTTGCAAGTATTCACACCAAGTGGAGCAGTAGATGATGAGAATTAATGCCAACTTGTTCAGGTATATGCTCTTAGGCTCCTACAAGCCTCCCACTGAATTTGGTTCCTAAGCTTAGTCATTGTATTTGGCGATTTTTTGGAAAAAAATGGGAATTTGTCAAATATCAAGAACTGGAAAATTTGATGGCAAACTTAACAAGCTTTATCATGTGTTTTCGTACTGGTGATATTTTTTCAATTTTCATGGTGAACACAAACCGGGTAAGTTAGGTTTTTAGTTAATACTAGACACACTTGTGGATCTATGCATTGCAGGTTAGTTGAAATTAATAAGCCTAATATATTGGTTGTTTGTAAATTGTAAGGCTAATTTGCAAATTTTGGTTGAAGACTGTAGGTTCCATTTTGCAATGTCCTAAGAAATTGCAAGTTTATTTTGTGGTTCCTAAGATTATTCATTGTATTTGGCGATTTTTTGGAAAAAATGGGAATTTGTAAAA
Source organism: Pseudotsuga menziesii (assembly GCA_001517045.1). Lineage (NCBI taxonomy): Eukaryota > Viridiplantae > Streptophyta > Pinopsida > Pinales > Pinaceae > Pseudotsuga > Pseudotsuga menziesii. The sequence goes on from LPNX010837536.1 coordinate 599,165, forward strand.
GATCAAGCACTGGGAAATTTGATGTCAAACTTAACAAGATTTATCATGTGTTTTTGTACTGGTGATATTTTTTCAATTTTCATGGTCAACAAAAACCATGTAACTTAGGTTTTTAGCTAATAATAGACACACCTATGGATGTATTCTTTGTAGGTTAGTTGAAATTCATAAGTCTAATATATTGGTTGTTTGTAAATTGTAAGGCTGATTTGCAGAATTTGGTTGAACAATGTAGGTTCCATTTTGTACTGTCCTAAGAAATTGCAAGTTTAGTTTGTGGTTCCTCATTAGAGATAACTATAGGGATGCCAAGAGAGATGACAACAGTCATGGGTTTCAGAAAATATTGGAGGATTTTGATGATGGATAACAGTGTGAAAATATGGATAGAGATAAGAAGAGGCAAGGACATTGTTCAGAAGTATGTAAATAAATTCAAGCTTCCATATGTTATGATTTTACATTAGGAAAATAATTTTCATGAATATTTTCAAAATATTTTTCACCGTTCAAATTTTCTTTACAGTTTGAAACCTGAATTCTCTCTTCAGTGTTTCCATGTTTAAAAGATTCAAAATTGTTGACAATGTTATATGTCACTGTTTTTCTATGATCTAGGAACTCACTTTTAGGCACTAATAGACAACCTCTAATTTCTTTTTCCATGCTTTTCCTTTTCTGACCAAACTGTTTTTCACTCATGGTCTACTCTGAAATAATGCATGTATCTGGTGATTGTATCCTAATTTCTTCAAGATAAGAAGAAAAATTCAAAATATTGTCTCCATCATTATGAACATTGCTTTCACTCTCCGATGACCTTTTAAAGTTTCTCTTTGTTTTCTTCAACTCTGGCTTAGCTATTAAAGATATTGCACTAGAGACATCAGACCTCAAATGGTTATGAAAATGGCTTGTAGGCATTGCACTAGCAACATCAGACCTCAAATGGTCCTCAAAATGGCTTGTAGGATTATTTATCTTTAGTATGGACCTCATATTGGTAGATTTAGATGTTGATAATGAACTATGATTTTTAAGCCCAACCTGAACTAAATTGAGCATCTTCCTGTCTTTTTTATCAGATTATATCAGGGATGTAGCAGGATTTTTCTTATTCTCACCTACCCCATGTGTCTTTTTCCTGTTTTCCTGCTTATGTACTTCCCTCTTAATATCACGTTTCTTGGAAAAAGTCTCATAATCCATTTGATTAGATGTATCTTTTTGCATTTTCAACATTTCCTCTGAATCATCAGTTGCTTCTTGGATTTTATCATTTTTTGTAAACTGTACTTTCTATGTAGAATCCTTTAACTTTTCATCAATACATGATCCAGATTTCTCATCATCAATATGAGAAATTGAAGTTGAGCAATGGTGACCTGGTGGAGGTGTCCAATGATGAAGAGGGGTTTGTAGGGGCCTGGTTCACGACTTGTAAAAAAATAGGGGGTAGGGTACTTGGTGGCGTACAAGTATCACGTTCCAGGATGGCATACTTTTATGTTTGTCCATGGACTCCTAAGTGGATTTTACTGTGTTGGGACCTCTGCCAATCCAGATGCTGAGGTTCATATGTTTTCCTTTATAATGGCTATTATTGGTAATCTAGCGAGTGTTATAAATCGGATATTGTTCTTGAGTTCTGAATATTAGATAGGGCAGGAGTCAAGGGGTGGTTAAGGATGAGTTTAATGATTGTCACAATGCTTTATCTTCCATCTTAAATTCCCCAGAGACCTTAAAGTTCTTGAGAACACTAAATGAGGAATTTTTACTTTTATTAGAAGTGAAAGTGTTCTAGAATGGCTGAGCATGCTACAGTTTTATTGATATTATATTGCATTTCTTGGTTATTCTAGCTAATAACCAACATTAATGGGCGTTGAATATATTCTTCTTTGAATTCCTCTTCTTTCTCCTTGGTTGATTCGCTTTTAAATTGATAGAGTTAGGGATCAATGGATACCTCATACATTTTAGATTCCCATGTTCTACTGTGACTTGAGTGATATGCATAAGTATCAAGGCTGAAAAGTAACATCCCACTCTTCCAATGATGTGGAGTTTTCTTGAAACTAGTCACTTTGTGGTGCTAGGCAAGTAGATGAATACAATCTCTTGCATAAAAATGTAAATCCATTGGTCAAATTCTAGAAATAAGGCACATATTAATTAAAAAGGCTTCAACTCAATGGAACCCAAAATAATCAATTTCTGCAATGTGTAGAATTCATGACTGAACAAGCATTTCCTATGACATCTTAGAAGAAAGAAAAATTGACGAATACCCAAGTTGGACAGTTAGGCCTTCTAATGTAAGGTACAACTTATTGTTGATTGTTAGAATACCAAAAAACATTTACATCATTGAAACACGACTCCAAGTTCCAATTTGATTTTTGGAAGATATCAAATGCTATTTGATGTGTTATGATCAATTCACATTCTTATAACAGTATACAATTTTTCATGCTGTAGACCATATGCCACAAGCTTCATTTTTGAGCTAAAATATGCAGCCATTTTGCAGTACCATGTTGATGCTACGAAGTAGTGATACAACATTCACTAAGATTTTAGTTCCATCTTAGATGACTTGGTCTTCAAACAGTAATTGTTGATGAGATATGGGTTCTTTCCTAATACTGCCAAAATAATTCTGATCTTTTCTTTTCTCAAAATTTCATAATAAAAAAGGATTTTGAAGAAATTAAATCCATTTATATATTAAAAATACAAATTCAAAAAATAAAAAAATTGCAATTAAACTAAAAATTATATAATAAAAAAAATTATTTGAACTACTTTTCATCCTAAATATGAAAATAGATTTTTTTTTCATTGGAAATGTGAAAGTCTATATCCATGTAGTTTGACTTTTATTTTTATTTTTTTTGTTTGACTTTTTTTATATATAAAAATAAGAGATATTTAAGTTATATAATTAATTTTAAGTCTTTGAACTTTAAGTAGGCTACAAGTATTTAAAATGTATATTTTAAATAGCACAAGGAGAAAATATGTATTATATATAAATAGCACAAGGAGAAAATATGTATTATATATAAATAGCACAAGGTGAAAATATGTATATATAAATAACACAAGGTAGAAATATAAAGAGGTATAAAAAATGTAAATGAAAAAATGGATACATGCAATATATAGTGAAAATAGGGTTTTTTTTTTTTAAATTGGGAAGGCATATTGGGAGGGGGTTAAAAAAATGATTTTGGGAAGTATTTTCCAATATTTTTTGAAAATAGGGGTATTGTTTTACATGCCACCAACGAACGTGCTATGGCATGGTTTCACTAAGTGAAGACCTCGTGAGTGACATGTGTTGAGTCACATTCAGTTAGACTTAGTCATTTATTGCACTCTAATTCAGTTAGGACTTGGTGTGACAATCAGTTATTGATTAGATTAGTGGTTAACTAATTGTGCCGAGTGTGTCTGACATTCATTTAAGCTACACTCATCCATTAATTTGAATGACCTCCTTGAGTATTCAAATTAGCTTGGAATTCATGCATTTTGCATGATACTGTATTGTAATTATTCATTCTTTTATTGATAATACAGAATTGAAACCTCCTATTATAGTATCGTTGAATAATTTTATGTGTAATCAGTCAATTGAATCACTTGTGAGTTTCTACTTTGTCCAATATTATTGTGATAGACTTAATAGGGGCTGCATCCACCAAAATTTATTAATCTTCTTATTATTTTTAAAAGGAAGGTTACAGTTTTGCAACACCTCTGCTGCTTATTTTCATCTTATTGAAGGCTAAGGTTAAGCTCATAATTCGCTTGTTTTATAAATAGCTCTAAAAGGATCTAACTATATCCTGTCAATGTTACATAATAATCTCTCTATTCATAAACAATTTACCTCTTTAATTAGCAACTCTAACAAAGATGATTTAAATTCTTTAACCAATATAATCTTTATAAGCATAGAGCACTATGCCATACAACAAGACTTTAATATTACACATGAATAATTTCTTTTCATAATCTCATTTACCTTATTTTATATTTTAAATGGGTGAAAACTAAGTGTATGCTTTTCACAAAATATAGTCTAAAATGGGTAAATCATGCACTAGGGATGCTCTTTTTTTAAAAGTAAAAGCAACACCACACACACACACACACACACACACACACACATATACCAAAAAACTACATTAATTGAATATTTGTTATAATTAAGGGGAAGAAGTATAATCCCTCCTCTTTTCCCCCATTAATCCTACACAAAAATAGCTCTCGATTTGACGAGTTTCTCCATTCCTACTATAACCGTTAATATTTATGCTATCAACAAGGTGTTTCCCTACCATTTCCAACAGTGAACTATTGCATAAGACAACAAAATAAGATATGTTTTCACGAAGAGGTGTACTCAAATGATCCCAGGTGTTGGGCCCAGAAATGACCCCTTTTTGACCACCTTTACCTACCTCTTTTTGCCTCATCCTACTCCATTATATACACTAAACAGATGTTTTTCCTTCTCTTGGTCCCTCAATTCATATAGGTATGGTTAATCATTTCCCTATTTTATTAATGCTTAGGATTGTTGTAATCAGGGCTCTACATCTTGAATTATGCTAACATATGGCGGTTTTATAAAGATAATCCGAGATGTAAAGGATACAGGTGTAGCAGAATGAACATGCTAAGAGAGGAATGAACATTCATTGTTGAGATAATCGCCATTCATTCCATCGTTGCCCAAATAAAGCAGTCAAAGGATACTATTCCACGTAAGTTGTACAAAGGTAATTGCAACAGGCCACAACAAATTCGAATGCAATAGTGCGTCGCTGCTCAAGAATAGCTGCAAATCATAGAGTATCTTCTCTATTGATCATGATTGTTATTTCTGGCTCGAGTAACAACCTTCCTATATTTTCTTCTTCCATCTTGCCACGACTGTAACAACTTATTGTAATTGGGGCATCCTGAAGATCAGAGATCTTCATGGCTGCCCAATAGTAGTGGGAAGAAGTTATGATCGTAATTGTATAAGTACTAGGAACTATTCCAAGCCATGGGTTGGATATTAATCGAATATATTATATAAGCTATGACTGGGGGTTGTGTGTTCATCTTTCCATTTTAATACAAGGATTTTGATTTTTCAAATCTCGGCGTTCTAACGTGTGCTACTCCAGCATCTCTATGCGAAGGCTGGGCCAGCCTTCCCACAGGGATTGCTGAGTTAATTAGGCATTTTATTTATTCTGTTGTGTGGATTGGATTTTATGATAAATTCATTTATTTTTGCAACAGTCACAGATTTGTTGTGTGTTCATTTAAATGATCAGTAATTGCATCCCCTATAAACTGCAGTGGTGTGGTGTGATAGTCGACTGTGTGGGTTAACTTTCTCTTATGCAGTTGTGTGATAGCTGTGACAGCCTTGTTTATCCCTAGTTCTTTCAATTGTTGTTTTCTTTAGATCCTTGCAGTTTATTCCTTTACACTTATAATTGTAAAACTTAATTCCTGTACTTTGAATTCCTAGATTAAGCTGAATTAAGATAGTTGAGATGGATCTTTAGATGGATTGGTAATTAAGGATTTAACTTTCGGCAAAAGTAATCTAGATGTCTATTTCCTGAATCTTTTAATTATAGATTAAGGATTGTAAAAAGGTATTTGTGATCGCATTCTTAAGAAGGTAAGCTAGATTAAGTAGATTATGGGACGAGTTAGGTTGAACAGGAAAGTAGGGTCATTCATTTACAACATCATCTACTTATTGTTTAAATCATATACAGTGTGCATTATCCTTGAAATAAGAGACTTCCCTGGGTTGACAATTTATATTGAACAGTCTGTATGTTGGATTTAATTAACTTGCATATAGGGTTGCCAATATTTTGGCGCCATTGGCCGGGTGGATAATTATTAGACATCGTAGTAGTTGCATCCAGTAATTATATTTATTCATTTTTCTTCAAGTTTTAAGTTTGCATGAATACGAGAAGGGTACATCGTGACATTCCTATAAATCCCAGAACCCCATAGAACACTAACATTGCAGGTGGTCGAGGCCATGGGAGAAATCCAGCATTGGGAAGAAGGATATTCATTGACGGTCTGGTTGATAGGACCAATTATTCTACTGGGGCTCGCCATCAGGAAACACCTATTAGAAGAAGCCCAGTTACCCCTGGAGTGGCAGCATCAATTCCCACAGTGGAGAACAGACGAGGAGCTGCAACACCCTCGGATATCCCTGTAGAGGAAGTCAGAGTTAGTACTGCGGGATCAGCTAACCGAGATTTGATATATCGCATTAACAAGAAGGTTGTGAATGAAGAGGAGTGGACGCAATTCCATAAAAAATTTAACGATCAGTGGAAGCATGAAGAGGATAAAGCAGAAGAAGACATGAGGAACAGACGCGATCCCGAAGATCACGAAGAAGCAATGGGTGAAAATCAACATCATGAGGGTAACTCCCCACCTAAATGGATGGTTACTACACTCCAGTTCCCAATTCAACAGCCAGAGGGGATAGCCCCCATGAAAAATATATCACCATCGGTATTGCCTTGTTTTTATGGAAAAGCGGTAGAGGATCCGAATGAATTTCTTTTTGAATTTGACATCCTCTGTCGTAGCTATGACTACACCACCAATGTACAGAAGCTGAAACTTTTTCCTGCCACTCTAAAGGACAATGGATTACATTGGTTCATGAGCTTAGGTGGGGGAACTATCACTACCTAGGACCGGATGAAACAGGTGTTCCTGGAGAAATATCAAGATTATTGCAATACCAAGGATAAGAGAGAAGAACTGTTTAAAATGGTACAAAGAGACGATGAAAGTCTAGAAGATTTTGTTGAAAGGCTTTTATATAATTTGCAGAGAGCTAGACAGACTAATACGGGGTTAGATGTGCTCAAAATAATCCTACTTCATGGGATTAGGGAAGATTGCCTAGACATGTTGAACCTGTTACAAAAGGGGGATATCTCAAAGGAGTCCTTTGAAAAGATCATTGAACTATGCAAAAGGTATTCCAGGGGATCTTCCAAGAACAACAAATGGGATAAATGAGACAAACTAGAATGTGATGTCTTCGACAGAACATAAAAGTCATCTAATGGAGGAGCCACCTGGGAAGAAATAGGCAATCTCCTTGAAAATTTCAAGACAGAAATGATGAGCTCCATCTCCTCAGAAATAGATGTCCTGACACCAAAGCAGAAACAAGCAGTAGAGGATCTCACACTTGGTATATTCTGCCCTAAATGTAGGAAGAACCACCCTCTAAAGGAGTGCCCGCTCGACAAGGTAGAGGTGTGTCAGCTATGTGAGTTGAACCATGACATAAAATAATTCCCTTCACTACCTCAAGTGAAGGAAGTTCTGCAGGAATCAACTCCATATGTAGAACCGGCCTACTTTATGGCACAGAAAAAGCCCTGGTAGCATCAAAATCAAGGTATGGCTCTAGACTTGCTTCCATTTATGAATAACATGAATAATTGGAATAATATGCAGCACATGAATACACAATTCTCTTCATCTTATTCTAACCATAAGTGGTATCCCTCTCAACCTCCAAAGCAAAATTTTAACTCCTAGAACCCTTGGACACAGCTACCAAACCAACAAAATTATTGGTCTCCTAGATGGAGGAAATTCCATCTAGGACACCAGTTTCCCCATAACCAACCTCCTCAACAGCTTCCACATCAAAAATTTCCTCATCAATCGTACCCTCCTCAACAATACCCTCTGCTTTATCAGTAGTTGCAGCTGCAATTCCATAATAATGTTGTCCCAAATATGCCGATACGACCATAGCTACCTGCTCAACCTAACCCAAACCCAAATAATAAAGCAGTCCATCAGTTTGAGACTGCCAACATGCTCGCTTACTCCATTACTCCAATACCCTGCAATGACATTCGCTTACGACCAGTGAGAGTAGTGGAGCCTTTGCTCATTGAGGATGTTCCATCCTCTGTACATGAAGAAAGGATGAACCAATAGTATTTATCCAATACAACAACCCCCATTATTGAAGACAATGAAAATACTACCAATATGTCGGCTAAAACACAAGAAGACACATTTATCGACACACATCCTACACAATTGATTAGGGAACCACCATACCCTGAAAGATTAATATTACTGAAGGTAGTGAGACAACCTCAATTTAACCTCTTAGGAGAGTTAAAAAATCTCTATGTTAAAATTCCACTCCTTCAGGCCCTTCACGATGTACCTATCTATGCCAGAACCGTTCAGGATTTGTGTACAAGGAAACCAGGAAGAAAACCCGGTGATCCTCCCACTGTTCATGTCATAGGGAAATTATCTGAATTAATAATGGGGAAAACCCTCTTGGCCAAATACGAAGATCCTGGGAATCCCAATGTCACTGTGCAGATTGGGATCACACAAATACCCAACGTACTGGTAGACTTAGGCGCGGAAATTAACGTCATGACCATTGAAACTGTAAGGAAAATTGGCTAACTAATCTTAGGCCAGATCCTACCGTTTTAGAACTGGAAGATAGATCCACTATTAAACCTGAAGGAATCTTGGATGACCTCGTTATCTCAGTTGATTCTTGGGAATATCCTATTGACTTCTTGTTTTTACAAACTAAGTCACAGCTAGGAGGACACCCATTGATCCTGGGAAGGCTCTGGTTAGCTACATATGATGGTTGCATTAGCTTTCGGTCTGGGTCTATGACCATATCAAATGGAAGCAAGATAAAAAACCTCACTCTCTATCCTCCAGCCCGGTCGAGCTTAGAAGCTGAAACTCCATTATGGATGGAGCCAAATGAAGAAGAGGGCGTTTAAGCATTATTAACAATAGGGAAGACCTTGAATTTTAAAGATGAAACTGAAGACGATGCCATTAATAATTTCATCAGTGAACCCACTTCTTTCAATAAGAAAATTTATCAGATCCTTAATGCTACTCTAGGTGAAAAGGAATAAGAAAATCTCATAAAGGAGACATTAGTCAGTGATACTCACATAGTTCCAGTTTTGAAAATTTTGAAAAGTGTTCCTGTCGAGGTAGACTCTGGAAAAACCCTGAATATCAATCCCAGTCTTGCCCCAGATGAATAGGAACGCCTAATCACGCTCTTAAAAAAACAAAAGGGGGCATTTTCCTGGGAGTACACAGACATGAAGGGCATCCCTTCTAATCTTTGCACCACCACATTTATATCAAAAGTGACTCTCGGCTTGTGTGCCAACCTCAAAGAAGAATGAATCCCAATCTTAGGGACATAGTGAAGGAAGAAATTCAGAAACTCTTGGAAGAAGGATTTATATATCCCATTTTAGACAGCAAGTGGGTGTCTCCACTCATGATAGTACCCAAGCAGAATGGTAAATGGAGAGTCTGTGTGGACTATAGAGAGTTGAATAAGGAAACACAGAAAGATCACTTTCCCCTGCCTTTCATCGATCAAGTACTTGACACCTTATCCAGGAAGAAGTTTTTTTCCTTCCTGGATGGGTTTAGCGGGTACAATCAAATCCAGATTGCTCCTAAAGACCAGGATAAAATTACCTTCACCTATCCCTGGGGAAATTTTGCATACAAAGTACCTCCCTTTGGCTTATGCAATGCACCAGCCACATTTCAAAGAGCTACGATTGGCATCTTTTCAGAATTGGTTAATGATAGACTTTGAAGAAGCATCAAAAAACTTGGAAAAGGTTTTAACACGCTGTGAGCAGACCCAGCTATCTTTGAGCACTAAAAAGTACCATATGATTATGAGTGAAGGGGTAGTGCTGGGGCATTTTATCTCTGCTGATGGCATCCAGGTAGACCCCTCTAAAATCAGGGTATAAAAAAATATACCTACTTCTGGAACTCAGAAAGAAGTGTGAAGTTTCTTAGGGCATGCTGGATATTACAGAAGATTTATAGAAAACTTTTCCAAACTTGCCTCTCCTTTATTTTCATTGTTAATGAAGGATGTGCAATTTACTTGGAATGAGGCATGCCAGACAGCGTTTGTTAAAATTAAGGAGAAGCTGTCCATAGCTCCCATCCTAAGAGGGCCCAATTGGGCCCTGCCCTTTCACATTTCTTTAGATTCCTCTGATACCGCCATTGGAGCAGTTTTAGGATAGCAAGCTGGTCAAGCACCTTATGCAGTTTATTATATTAACAAAAAGTTAGCCCCTGCTGAACTTAATTATATTGTTATTGAGAAGGAATTTTTAGCCATTGTTTACTCCATTAACAAATTCCGACATTATATCATTGGATATCCTACCTTTGTGCACACTAGCCACTTGGCCATCAAGTATCTAATGAATAAACCTGTTACAAATGCTCAGGTAACTAGATGGTTTTTATTATTATAGGAATTTGATATCACCATTATAGACAGACTTGGAAAAGAAAATGTTGTCACTGATTTCTTATCTCGTTTTACTAACAGTGATGATAATATTCCTGTTGAGGACTCTTTTCCAGATGAACACTTATTTGAAGTTTCAACTCACTCCCCTTGGTATGCAGATGTCGCTAACTACTTGGCTGCAGGGGAGCTTCTGGCACATTTGTCAAAAAGAGAAAAGAGGAAAATCATTCAACAAAGTGCCAGGTTTTGTTGGATAGATGGTGATCTCTTCTACACAGGCCCTGATCTTGAGATCAGAAGATGTGTAAGAGAAGATCAAATATTCCATATTTTGAAGGCCTTCCATGATGAGCTTTGTGGGGGACATTTTACAGATAGGAGGATAGGACACAAAGCGCTGAGAATGGGCTACTATTGGCCAAGCCTTTTCAGGGATGCAAAAAAATATGTCCAATCTTGTGACAGCTACCAGAGGATGGGCCAACCTAACAAATTGGATCAAATGCCTCTTCAACCACAACTGGTGGTTGAACCTTTTGACAGATGGGCCTTAGATTTTGTTGGCCCTATCAGCCCTCATTCCAGGCAGAAAGCCTACATCTTGGTTTGTACCGACTACATGACAAAATGGGTAGAAGTTGTGGCTTTGGTGAAATCCAATGACCAGGCTGTGATCGATTTCCTGTATGGTGAAATTTTTACCCGTTTTAGAGTTCCCAAGGAAGTGGTTACAGATGGACGACCTCAGTTTGTGTTGCATCAATTTGAAGCTTTGCTACGGAAGTACCATATTTAGCACCAGATAGCTTCACTATACTGTTGAAATATTGTAACTTTGAAGAATATTCTATTTGTACTTTTTGTGGTCCCCAATGGTCCTACCGGGAGAACCAATTGTATTTATTTATACTCTGATGCTTCTAATCGGAAGAACTAATAAGAGTCATGAGGTATTCCCCTTAAATTGTAAAGGTGGGTCATTAGCACCCCAATTGTGGTTACTTGAGCCTACATGTTTAACTTGAGCCTACATGATTAACTCGAGCTTACATGTTAGAATTAATTATTAAAGTGAACGGATGAATATATATAGAGGTGTGGCGCTCCTCATTTGGAACACACACACTCACTTGTGTAGCGCATTAGTGAAAGAGAGAGAAGTAGCTGGAGAAGGAGGAGGATCAGTCTTTTGGTTTTACCTTTTTATCTTTTGGGGCATCTATATTGAGGAAGCTTTTGCTGGGTTTTTCCCTTTAGGGTTTTCCCAGGATAAATTTGTGTTTTTCTTGTGATACTGTTTCTTTCAGTGACCTTGTTTATATGCTTTTGTTATGAAATTGAAATGAAATACTGATGATATAGCTTAGCATATGGAATTTTAACAAGGTATCAGAGCTAGTCTGAATAGGATAGCCTTCACAAGGAGAAATAGCCCTCTCTCTCTCCCTGGAAGAAATTAGGGTTTTGGAAAAAAATTTGAGTTTCGGAAAATTGCTTGCACAGAAAGTTGCGCCCTCCCAGAGTGCATATTTTGAGCTTGGAATCAAGGATTTTGGGTGTGTGAGTCTCCAGGAAAGTCAAACCCTAGTTTCATAGTTGCACCAGAAAACTGCTGAACCAAAAAACAAATGGAAGCTGAATCTTGCAAGTCTGATTTGGAAGGTGAAGATCTAAGATCTCCAGAAACTAAGCACGCCAATCAACTCACCTTAGTCAAGCACATCTTTTGGTAAGTTCAGTTTCTCATTCCGTAGAATTTCAATTTTTTGTGATTTTCTAACAAGATGGCCCCAAGCACTAAGCTTGAGGATAAGCTAGAAGGCATAGAGAATTTTCGAGCATGGAAATACAGGATTGGTCTCATTCTCCAAGAGAATGATCTTGATAAGTATGTCAAAGAAGAAGTTATAGAACCTGAAGAAGCTAAAGCCAAGGAGAAGCACAAGAAGGATATGATTAGGGCACAAAGGATTATTATTGATTCCATCAAGGATCACTTGATCCCTCAAGTGTCATCCAAGAAGACTCCAAAAGAAATGTATGATGCTCTATCCAGAATGTATAAGGGGAGAAACATTAACAGAAATATGAATCTAAGAGCTCAACTGAAGAGCACCAAGATGAGTCATGGAGAATCCATCCAAGACTACTTCACAAGGGTTTCTCAGATCAAAGAAAAACTAGAAGCTATTGGAGACAAACTTGATGAAGATGAGATGGTGATGACTGCTCTCAATGGTCTCACTAGACCATGGGAATCATTCATTCATATGATGTGTTCCAGGAAGGAAAGCATGAAGTTTGATGTGATATGGGAAGAATGCATTCAAGAGAAGACTAGAGTGGCAAATAGAGAAGCCTTACTAAAAGAGGATGATCAAGCTCTAGCCACTCATACCAAGGAAAGAAGAAGGAATCAACCCATCTTCAAGAAGGGAAACCATAAGGAGCATCAAACTCCCAGAAGATTCCAAAGATCAAAAGAAAGTCTATAAAATAAGGACTACTCTGGTTTTCAATGTTTCCATTGTGAGAAGATAGGACACATTGCCAGAAATTGTCCTATGAAGAAGCAAGAATATAAGCAGAGGATCAACAACAACAAAAGACACCATGCTCATCTAGCTGAAGATGAGGATGAAGAAGAAGAAGATGAAGGACCTCCAAGAAAGCAAGCAAGAGAAGAAGATGCAGAAGAGTATGTACTATTCTTTGCTCTCTCTGGGTCTGTAACACCTGGAGAAGATACTTGGCTTATTGATAGTTGTGCTTCAAAGCACATGACGAGACAAAAGAAAACTCTATCCAAACTTGAAGAAAAGAGCTCTCCTCATAAAGTATCCATAGGAGATGACTATCAATATCCAATCAAAGGAGTTGGTGAAGCAAGCTACAAACTTGATTAAGGTAATCCCTTAAAGATCAAAGATGTATTATATGTACCTGGCCTAAAGAATAATTTCCTTTCTATCTCGTCTTTAGATAAGAAAGGATTCAGAGTTGCTTTCATAGATGGTCAAGTACTCATGTGGCCCAAAGGAAATAAGATTGAAGATGCAGTCATTATTGGTGAAGAAGAAGGAGGCTTGTATAAACTCAAGGGGCACTCAGAAACAACTTTTGTTCATGAGTCCACTGACCCTAGTGAACTATGGCATAGAAGGATTTCCCACATCAATTACAAATATTTACCTCATGTGAACAAAGTAGTGATGGGATTACCAGACATGAAGATCAAGCATGAAGGAATTTTCAAAGGATATGCAAAGGGTGATAGGTAATAACTCCCGATTCTATATTATTCCAATGCCAATGCATATATTTATACAATTCATATGACGGTTGTGTTTCACCTTCTGCCCAGCCTTTTCGGCTTCCTACTATTCAGATTTATTTATTTATTTACAATATATAATCCCTACGGATTATATTCTAACAATCCCCCTCTTAATCCGAAGGGGTGTTCGTAAGTCCGAGCATGTTTCTGAATCTTTCAAACTTTTCTCGTCCAAGCGCTTTGGTGAAGATGTCTGCAATTTGATCATTTGTGGAACAATGTCGAAGATGGACTGTCTTGGCCTCTACATGATGTCGAATCAAATGATACTTTGTGTTGATGTGTTTGGTTCGATCATGGAATATAGGATTCTTAGCCAGCTTGATTGCAGAAGTATTGTGGATTCCTCTTGTTTTTCTTGCAAATCTTCAAGTATCTTCCTGAGTCATATTATTTCTTTCGTTTCTTCAGCTGCAGCCACATATTCTGCTTCTATTGTTGAATCTGCCGAAACTGACTATTTGCGTGATCTCCATGAGACAGCTGCTGATCCAAGACTCATAGTGTATCCAGAAGTTGATACTCCTGTCTCCTTTTCGCCATCAAAATTTGAGTCTGAGTACCCAATAAGTTTGAATTCATCCACTTTAGAGTACTTGAGTCCAACGTCTTGAGTCCCCTTCAAGTATCTTAGAACTCTTTTTGCAGCTGACCAGTGTCCTTCACAAGGTTTATGCATGAACCTTGAAAGTATGCCAACAACATAAGAAATATCTGGTCTAGTTGTTGTAAGGTAGATAAGACTTCCTACAAGTTGTCGATACTTGGTCGCATCCTCAAATTCTTTTCCTTCGCTTGATGTGAGCTTCATTTTCTATTCCATTGGAGTAGATATAGGGTTGCATTCTGTCATGCAAAATTTGTTTAGTAGTTCTCCAACATATTTTTTCTGAGATAGGAATATGTACTTAGGATGTTGAGTGACTTCAATTCCTAAGTAATAGTGGAGATGTCCCATATTTGTCATTTCAAAGATCTTTTTCAAATCTTTCTTTATGGATGCTATATAGCTCTCATTGTTCCCTGTCATCAAAAGATCATCTACGTACACCACAAGATACACAACAGATCTTCCAACTTTCTTTATAAACATTGTTGCATCATCAAGATCAAAATGTTCAAAATTTAACTTCAAAATATGCTCGGTTAACTTTTCATACCATGCGCGAGGCGCTTGTTTTAGGCCATACAAGGATTTGACAATCTTGCATACAACAAAGCCTTCTGGCTGAGACATGAAGACATTCTCTTTCAAGTCTCCATTCAAGAAAGCAGTCTTCACATCCATTTGATGAACTTTCCACCCTTTCTGAGCAGCTAAAGAGAGTAAGGTTCGGATGGTAGCCCATTTTGCTGTAGGAGAAAATGTTTCTTCATAGTCAATTCCTTCTTTCTATGCATAGCCTTTTGCTACAAGCCTCGCTTTGTGTTTTTCAAGTGAGCCATCTGATCTGTATTTGTTCTTGTACACCCACTTGCAGCCAATTGGTTTGGTTCCAACTGGAGGGTCAACCAGCTTCCAAGTTCCATTCTTCATGAGTGCATCGTGCTCATTTTGCATAGCTTCTTTCCACTCAACTCGAGTAGAAGCTTCTTCAAAGGAAGTTGGTTCAAAGTTAGTAGATAAATTAAATTCACAATCAAATGATACATCCATGTCATCACCTGAATTATCTGCTTCTCCTCCATGTCTTTTCGAAATTCTCATTCCCATCTTTCCAACTTCATCCGAATGGACACTTTCAAGTGTCTTTGTGGCCCATTTAGGAATCTTCCGTGATGGTCCTGGTTGATCAACTGGTGGTGCTTCATCATTGATTGAGAGTCTTTCAATTCTCTCAATCACATCATCCAGTTGAACCTCTTGTTCAGGTGAAGTAGCAGGAACTTCTTCATGCGGGGGAGTTGGTGCTTCATATGGAAATTCCAAAGGTTGATCCAAAATAGGAATCCCCCCTTCAAGGTTTGGAATTTCATATTCATTTTAAAAATATGTCTTTGGATGAGGATAAATTTCCAAATGATCAAGCTGTCTCTCAATGGACTGGTAATTTTTATTAGTCTCAAGAAAAATGACATCTCTGGAAATAACAAATTTCTTATTTACCTCATCATACAGACAGTATGCCTTGGAGTATTCTTCGTACCCCAGGAAAATGCATTTTCTGCTTCGAG
>LPNX010837536.1:615590-653244 GCA_001517045.1 Pseudotsuga menziesii
CTAAACTCTTGCAGATGAACCCTTTAGTTTCAGCAGCTTCCCATCTTCGTATCCAGTCATGATGACTTGGTTGTTAGAGGACTTTCTTATTTCTACGATTCCATCAAACATGTGGATGGAATGGACTCGCTGTCGAATCTCCACCAAGGACAGCAGGCTTCTCTGCAACTCGGGAAGATAAAGAACATTCTTCAACAAGAAATCAGGGAATCCAGGCATCTTCAGCCAACTGGTGCCCATTCCCTTTGGTTTAAGACTTGATTTATCTGCAAAGTACACTATGCCATTTATTGTTTCATTTAGTTCTTCAAAATAGTCTTTTCTAAAGGTCATGTGTGATGTTGCACCAGTATCAAGCAGCCAACAATCTTTGTAAGATGAAAGTGAAGTCATTTCATTAATTCCAAGATTACAATGTGCAACAATACAATGAGCAGAATCAGAAAATTTACTAGCATCTTGGTTTTTATTGTCATCTTTCTTCTGGTTATGCTTGTCTTTGATGGAGTCCCACGAAGCCCAACACTGATCTGATGTGTGCCCAGTATTTCCACAACGCTTGCACTGCAAATCTAATCTTTCGGTGATGTTGTTTCTGCCCCCTCTGCCTCTGAAGTTTCTTCTTCCTCGTCCTCTCTTGCTGCAATCTCCCTTGGAAGGGTCTTTGGACCGATTCTTTGTTTTCTAAACAAAGTAAAGGGATTCTTCAATAGGCTCGCTTGATTTCTTGATCTTTCTAGACCATTTTGGATATGTTTCCTTGCCAGTGAGGACATCACCAACAATAGATGCGAAATTGTGCATTTTCAATCTGGAATTTGCAACTTACAGAATACTTGGAAAAAATATGGGATGCAGTTTTAGATTCCTGCTCCTTTACAAATTACAATATGATTCTGCATCCTATACAAATAATTTTGCAGCTTATCAAATAATTTTGCAGCTTATCAATAGCTATATATCATTAATTCTAGAGTGCTATTACATGAAAATTACATTTCAAATACAATAATACATCAACAAAATATCTTGCAGCAGACTTGTTTGTAGTAGCACAACGTGGACTCTTCAATGGCAAGTTGTATCTTTGATGAAGTCGCAACACTCTACAGAGAAGAGATAGATCCCCACTCTGACGGGACAAGGTAGCTCACAGCAGCTTGAAGAACTTGTAGGCAGCTCCACGTAGGCAGCTCCACGCAGGCAACTTCAAGAGCTTGCAGGTAGCTTCACTCAGGAAACTCCAGGAACTTGCAGCAGCAGAAAAATTGCAGGCAGCTCCACTCAAAAAATTAGGGTTTCCACCCTAGAGAGGATGCACCATTCTTCAGTAAGAAAATTAGGGTTCACTCAAAAAATTAGGGTTCCCTGGCAACGACGCCATACTGTCATGAATTGGGTCATTGGAGAGAAATCACAGTAGCTCCAATGTACAATAGTCTTCAATGCACAACTCATAATTCAAAGGTCTGAGCTCGAAGGTCTTCACACAATAGAGAGTGGGAGTCGCAACCCAAGAGCGTCTTCAAGCAGCACCATGATACACGATCTCTATGCAACAATCATCATCTCCACGCTGCATTCTGAAGGCGTGACTAAGGGCGTGAAAATTAGAGCTCAACACACAGCAAATACATTCAACGCATATATACTCCATGCAGCGCATATATACCACAATCACAGGCCGCAGCATATATTTATTTCTCCACACTCCATGCTCTTAAAAAAAAGGTTCTGAATCTACACTTCACGCCGTTGAAGAAATCGAGAGGAATCGATGCAGGAATCGATGCTTGCAACCTTTCTTCCTCTACCTATTTCCTTTGTCTTCTTCTCATCCTGAAATTGAAGGGCGTTTCTCTAGTCAAAAGTCAGCACAAACAATATTTCTCTCATTTGGACTACACAACAATCTCACGTTCGCTGCCTCTTCGCGTCCTCCTTCAAGCAATCAAACTGGAATCCTCCTTCAAGCAATATTTCGTGGCCTCCAGTAGTCGGCTATCTAAATAAAGGCTTGATGCAGAGACCTTCCTCGAATGCACAGACCTCACGAACAGGTTGGTGTCTTCACAAATCGGTGGCCACTCAACTTACACTGCTCCACAATACAACGTTTGGCTTCTCACAAGACTTTTGACAGCAACTCCAATCCTGGAAGCACAGGCTCCCATTCACACAGGATGCAGATGCAACAAACACACAAGCCTCTGACCACACAAATCAACATACATGGGCCTTTTCCTTACAGTTCTTCCTCCCACATACACCAGCGGTCTACTTCACGTGGTGAACGCAGTGATTAAATTAGTGACTCTATTGAAACCACAACTAATCCTCTTTCGCACAATAGCAGAATAAACTCCAACAACAATAACTCCCTTGGTAATTCTTCATGCAGCAACGAACAACCAGTGCCAAATACAGTCACGGTTTGTTTTGCAACGATACTTCTCCAGTTGCAGCCAACACTTATTCAACCTCCAGCATGGATCTCCAAGCAGCACAGAATGATGAATGGAACGATAAGAAGAGAGAGCGTGGTTACAAATTAGGGTTAGGCAGGTCTCCAAGAGAATAATGCATACAATGCATGCGAATGGTAGACTGATGGAGCAGACAGTCTGGCAATGGACTGGCAAGCAGAATGCCAGGACTGAAATGCAGCAGGCAGGAGTTATGGCAAATAGCCAAGCTCTGATACCACTGATAGGTAATAACTCCTGATTCTATATTATTCCAATGCCAATGCATATATTTATACAATTCATATGACAGTTGTGTTTCACCTTCTGCCCAGCCTTTTCGGCTTCCTACTATTCAGATTTATTTATTTATTTACAATATATAATCCCTACGGATTATATTCTAACAAAGGGAAAAAAAATCAAGAATCCATTTCCGAAGAGCTAAACAAAAACTAAAGGTATGTTGGAATTGATTCATTCAGATGTATGTGGTCCAATTTCTTCTACATCCTTAAGTGGATTTGAATATTATATCACGTTTATTGATGACTATTCAAGAAAGACTTGGATATACTTTTTGAAAGCAAAGAGTGAAGTGTTTGGAAAAACTCAAGGAGTTCAAAGCCTTGATAGAGAATCTTTTGGACAAGAAAATAAAGACACTCCAATTACACAATGGTGGAGAATATACCTCAAAAGAGTTTGAAGCCTTTTGCAAAGATGCTAGAATCAAGAGGGAAATAACTACTCCCTACAATCCTCAATAGAATGGGGTTGCAGAAAATAAGAACAGAACCATCACGGAGGCAGTGAAGACAATGATATATGATCAAGATCTTCCAATGCATCTATGGGCAGAAGCAACAAGAACTGTTGGGTATGTACATAATAGAATATCTCATATTGCTCATGGATTCAAGACTCTAGAAGAGATGTTCCTGGGAAAGAAACCTGAGGTAAGTCACCTCAAAATATTTGTTTGTCCAGTAGATATTCATATACCAAAAGAGAAAAGAACCAAGTTAGACCCTTCCAAAAAAAAGGGATATTTGTTGGATATTGTGAAGTATCCAAAGCTTTCATAATTTACATTCCTGGATTCCATCACATGGAAATCAGTCGAGATGTGACATTCGATGAAGAGGCATCCCTTAATAGATCCAAGAAGTTCCAACATGAAGAAGTGTATAAAGAAGAGACACCTCCCAGAAATGAAGAAACTACATGTCTCCCTGAAGATGAAGCTCCTGAAGAACATGACATGGTAGAACCATAAGAACCTCCTCTGACGGAGATATCAAGAAAGAGAAATCCTACTTGGACAAGAGAAATTATACAAAATCCAGAAAGATATGGAGCTCCTGAAGGCTCCACAAGGGAAAGAAAGAAACCTAAGACTTTTTCCAACTATGTCGCCTTGATGTGTGATCTTGTAGATCAAGAACCTACAAACTACGAAGAAGCGATACAGAAGAAAGAATGGGTAGAAGCAATGACTGAAGAATACCAGTCAATAATGAAGAATGATGTATGGGATATAGTTCCCAAAATAGAAGGAAAGAGTGTAGTATCCTCCAAACGGATCTACAAGATAAAACATGCAGCTGACGGAAGTATCGAGAAGTATAAAGCAAGATTTGTGGCCAGAGGTTTCTCTCAGAAAGAAGGAATTGATTATGAAGAAACATTTGCACTTGTAGCATGGTATACTTCAATTAGAGCTATCATGGCACTTGCATCCATGATGAAGTGGGACTTACACCAGATGGATGTAAAGACAGCCTTCCTGAATGGTGTGATTGAAGAAGAAGTATACATAGAGCAGCCACAAGGATTTGAAGTTGAAAATAGACAAACTCATGTATGCAAGTTGAAGAAGGCCCTGTATGGCTTGAAGAAAGCTCCTCGAGCTTGGTATGGAAGGATAGATAGTTTCCTAACAAGCATAGGCTTTACCAAGAGTAAATCTGATCCTAACCTTTAACTCAAGGTTGTAGAAGATGAACCTGTCATACTACTATTATATGTGGATGACTTATTCTTAACAGGGAATGAGAAACAGATTATGGAAATAAAGAAGAAACTCGCAGAAGAATTTGAGATGAAAAACATTGAGTTAATGCATTATTTCCTAGGTCTGGAAGTATGGCAAAGTTCAGAAGGAATCTTTCTCAACTAGGGAAAGTATGCATTAGAGATATTGAAAAGATTCAATATGTTGGAATGCAAAGCCATGACCACACCTATGGATTCCAACCTAAAGTTGTTAGCTGATGACTCATCAGAGTTAGTGGATGTGACTCAATATAGACATATCATTGGTCCATTGATGTACTTAACAAACACCAGACTTGACATTTCTTTTACTGTGAACACTCCGAGTCAATATCTAGTTCAACCTAGATGGGTTCACCTGGTAGCTGCAAAACATGTGATGAGATATCTGAAAGGGACTATAGAATTTGGTCTATACTATGATGGTAGCCATGAATACAGATTGTATGGCTATACAGATGCAGATTGGGCTGGAAGTATTTCAGACAGGAAAATCACATTAGGTGGATGTTATAGTCTAGGATCTGCTATGATTTCATGGTTTAGTAGGAAAGAGTCCAGTGTTGCTCTTAGCACAGCCAACGCAGAATATATAGGAGCTTGCTCTACTAGTTGTGAAGCCATATGGCTTCAAAAGCTGATGTCAGGGTTATTCAACATAGAATTGGATACCACCATGATTCTATGTGATAACCAAAGTTGTATAAAGATGACATAGAACCCAGTGTTCCATGATAGATCAAAGCACATAGAAATCCGGTACTTTTACATTTGAGATATGATGCAGAAGGGAGCCATAAAGCTCCAGTATGTGAGTACTAATGAAAATGTTGTGATATGTTGACAAAGCCTCTGTCTCGGTTAAAGTTTGAATAATTTCGTGACAAGCTCGGTGTTGTTCAGAAAGACCTTCCTCAAAAGGGGGAGCAGTGATGTAGTAGTGGGATTGTATCATCCATGGGAACTTTCCCTAAAGTGATCTGGTGACCTCGGTCCTCGAAAATGAAGAGGGATTGTATCATCCTGGGACATCTATCCATAATGGATCCGGTGACCTCGGTCCTCAAGAATGAAGAGGGATTGCATCATCCCCGAACTTCGGTTCAAAATGTATCCAGAGACTTCGGTCCCCGTGAATGTGGAGGGATTGCATCATCCTTGAACTTCTGTTCAAAATGTATACGGAGACTTAGGTCCCCGTGAATGTGGTAGGATTGCATCATCCTTGCAAATAGTCCTAAAGTGATAGGGATTGATTCTCCCGTAATCAATCTGGTGACTTTGGTTGTCGAGAATGTGGTAGGATTGCATCATCCTTGGACATAGTCCTAAAGTGATAGGGACTGATTCTCCCGTAATCAATCCGGTGACTTTGGTTGTCAAGAATGTGGTAGGATTGCATCGTCCTTGGACTTAGTCCTAAAGTGATAGGGACCGATTCTCCCGTAATCAATCCGGTGACTTCGATTGTCAAAAATGTGGTAGGATTGCATCATCCTTGGACTTAGTCCTAAAGTGATAGGGATTCATTATCCTGTAATCAATCCGTTGACTTTGGTTGTCGAGAATGTGGTGGGATTGCATCATCCCTAGACTTGAAGTCCAAAAGTGATCCAAAGACTTTTTTGCCTTTGAGTTGTGGATTACAGGTTGTTGCTGATGATGATGTTGTTACTGATTGAAAGATCAGAGTGTGATGATGATGTCGTACTGATCGAAAGATCAAAGTGTGATGATGATGATGTACTGCTCGAAGTTTGAAGTATGATGATGATGTTGCTGATCAAAAGATCAGAATATGATGATGATTATGTTGTTGATCGAAAGATCAGGATATGATGATGATGATGTTGCTGATCGAAAGGTCAAAGTGCTGAAGATGTTGTTGCTGATCGAAAGGTCAAAGTGCTGAAGATGTTGTTGTTGATCGAAAGGTCAAAGTGTTGTTGATGATGTTATTAATCAAAGCAGTCAAAGTGTTGCTATTGCTGAAGACTGGAGATTGAAGATGAAGACTACATGATGTTGAAGAGATTCTAATGATTTATAGATGTGTTACCCTGATGATGTTGATGATGTCCTCTATCTCTCTCCTACTATTGTTGTTGATGATGTTGTTGTAGAATTCCCTTCTCATTAAGGGGGAGTGTTGAAATATTGTAACTTCGAAGAATATTCTATATGTAATTTTTGTGGTCCCCGATGGTCCTACCGAGAGAACCAATTGTATTTCTTTATACTTCAATGCTTCTAATCAGAAGAACTAATAAGAGTCATGAGGTAGTCCTCTCAAATTGTAAAGGTGGTTCATTATCACCCCAATTGTGGTTACTTGAGCCTACATGTTTAACTTGAGCCTACATGATTAACTCGAGCCTACATGTCGGAATTAATTATTAATGTGAACGGATGAATATAAATAGAGGTGTGGCGCTCCTCATTTGGAACACACACACTCACTTGTGTAGCGCATTAGTGAAGGAGAGAGAAGTAGCTGGAGAAGGAGGAGGACCAGTCTTTGATCAGTCTTTTGGTTTTAACTTTTTTTATCTTTTGGGGCATCTATATTGAGGAAGCTTTTGCTGGGTTTTTCCCTTTAGTGTTTTCCCAGAATAAATCTATGTTGTTCTTGTGATATTGTTTTTTTCAGTGATCTTGTTTATATGCTTTTGTTATGAAATTGAAATGAAATACTGATGATCTAGCTTAGCATATGGAATTTTAACACACACCATCCCCAGCCAATGGCCATGTAGAAAGCACTAACAAAGTTATTGAATCCATCCATAGAAAAACGGTCAGGAGCCATCGTAGAGACTAGGTTGATAGACTTCCTGAAGCATTGTGGGCATATCGTACTACTTGGTGCAATACTACAGGTTTCTCTCCTTATGACTTGGTGTATGGGAAAAGTGTTGCCTTCCCCATTGAATTTGAAATCAAGACTTTGAAGACAGCTAGGTAAACTTAGATGTGACTAAAGCCCAAAAGAGAAGATTGAATCAATTGAATGAACTTGATGAGAAATATTTAGCTGATGTGGATCAGACAGTATTAATCCAGCAATAGAGATCCAATTGGCATGACTGATTCATCAACAAGAAAGTCTTCTGCGAAGGAGAGTGGGCATTAGTATACGATTGAAGATTCAAAAGGGACTTCAAGGGTAAGTTACGCACAATATGGTTGGGCCCATACCTAGTAGATAGAGTATTTGATAATGGTACAATCCACCTGGTAACCATTGATGAGAATCATGCACCATTATTTGCTAATGGTCACAGGCTGCGACTGTACCATAAGCCCATTTCGAAGGACGCATTCACTTCATAGATTGTAGTTGATCCAGAATACCAGTTAGAACAAGGGCAGGAATCTTTCTCTGCCCATGTCAATCTTTAGATAATCGCTGTAAATCTTACATAAATAAATTGATATTTTTACTATTATTTATATCTTTTTCCTTTGCACTTGATCCACTTTTTTTTTTAAGACTATGTGCAGGGATGTGCCTAAGGAGCAATGGTCATGATTGGGCCTAACAACTAGGGTCATCCTTTTGTAACTTCCTCCATCCGAAGAAAACTCCTTGAACAGTTCGTTGCAGCTCCAACACCATAAAACTTTGCCTATTTTTTTGTTTTTCTGTAGCTACAACACCATAAAATACCACCCTTTACCCCGTTCATGCAACTATAACACTGTAAAACTTTGCCTATTTTTTCATTTTTCTGCAGCTACAACACCGTAGAATACCACCAATTACCCTGTTTGTGCAGCTGCGACATCGTAAAACTTTGCCTATTTTTTCATTTTTGTGCAGCTACAACACCGTAAAATATCGCCCTTTACCCCATTTCGCGCAGCTGCAACACTGTAACTTAATGCCTTTTTCTGTCACACATGACTATGACTCTGTTTAAATTCTGCCCATTTTTTTTACCTTTTCCATTAGCTGGGACACCGTTTCAATCTTGCCCACTTTTACCTCTTACATTTTTACCTTTTCCGGCAGCTGCGACTCCGCCAAAACTGGCTTATTTTTCTATGATTCACGGTTGCGAATCCGCCAAATTGCTTGATTTCTCTATGGCCCATGGCTGTGACTCCTCCAATATTGGCAGAACTCTTTGCAACCTTGGTTCACGATTCCTCCAGATCTGGCCCCAATTCTTGATGCCGACGATTCCAATTTACTTCACAGGATTCATTATGTTTCCGACCAAATTGACAAGATGGTTTTGGTCCATCGGGAGAAAAGGTCATTACAGCACACCTGCAATAATGATCAAATTTAAATGGCTGCACTTCACACGCTTTACTATTCTCAAAGGTCACCGTTCATCACATATTTCCGAAGGTATGGTTCTGATTATTTACTTGATTAAGCGTTAACTAGATTTGACAACATTAATCATACCTTCCTTTCTGTGCCCATTATTACACCCACATATCGTTAACTGTCCACTCGTATGACTTAATGGCCATTTAAGCTTATCTGATAACCGCCACCTTTCCTAATTTGGTATAAATTTCCAAACATTTCCATGCTCTTAACTTTCCAAATTTACCCAACTCCACTCTCAATTGTTCACGCATACTCTGTGATTTAACCTCCATTGTCGAGACCTGTAATCTGTTGGACTGATAAAGAATTCTGAAGTCAAATAAACATGGGTATCCTAGCTCGGCATGAACCTACAAATACACGAGAACTGAGAAGAAATGCTGAAGTTTTCGCTATTTTTGAAGCTGCGAGTTGGATTGAATTCTTCCAATGCCTAAATGGGTTTCATCAAGAGATAGGTATACAATTTGCCTTAATCTTACAGAAACCCACTCAAAGGTTAGGGGGTTACGTATAGAAGTCTCTAAAGCAATAGTGGCTGAAGTCATGAGCCTTCCTCAGGTGGGAAGAGCCTGGTTTGGTCGAAGAACCCCCAATGTTGCTGCAGTATAGGATTTTCTCATAGAGGGGGAGCAAATTCATCAGTCAAGGAGAGGGATAGTGTTACAGTCACTGCCTTGTCCATGGGATCAAGTAGCAGTTTTCCTCAAGAAGTATATCACCTGTGAAGGTAGGTATCAAGCTATTTATTATTCTGAACTTCCTCTATTATCTCATCTATGCCATAGGGCCTTACAGAACATTCCATTTTATCTATTTAATGACCTACACCATATGGCAGGGTTTGTTAGAATAGCCAAGCATCCAAACTCCTCCCTTACCCACCACGGGAGTAATTCACAGGTCAAATTTAGATAAACTAGGAACCCGCCCTTTTTCTTGGCGTTCCAATAGAGGCAGAAGTAGAAGTACCTATACTCTTGGGCGCTATTCAAAACCAAGAGGAGCATGAAAATGTACAGTTGGGGGGAGATGAGGAGCAACAGGAGGATTGGATTCCCTCCAATTTACTTGGGGGGGGGGGAGATGAGACTGGATCGGATGATCAGTCAGATGACCAAGCAGAAGAATTGGAGGAAAACGCAAGAGAAAACCTTGTGGAGAGATTAAATAATATGGAATCTTTGACAGTAGAGGCTGAAGCTGGAGCAGCATTAGATGCTACGACGACTGAAGCCGAGGATGTTAGAGCCATGATAACAGAAGGAAACACAGAGGTTTTGACCATTGAATATTCCCCTAAATGGGGGGGAACTCTGATTGAAGAAGAACAAGAAAACACTGAGATAGAAGATATTCCTTCCACATCGGCTGCAAATTTGGAGATTCCTGCACCACGAAAGAAAAGAAGGAGATCAAAAGAAGAGATACAGGAATCACCACCAATAAGAATAAAAAGAACCAGGTCAATTACAGGAGCTGAAGCAGCAAGGGAAAGATGGGAAACCCTACAAGCATAGATTGAATTCTCCATTCTGAGACCCAAAGCAAATGATGCCCCATAGGAACCGGCTGTAGAAGAACCTCAAATTGAGGGACTTTTGTACGAAAATGGTCTATTAAAAGAAGAAGTACAATCACTTCAGAAATAACTAGAAAATTGGAAGGAAGCATGCAAGAAGTAGGTAGAAAGGAAGCTGCACACACTGGTTGAAGCTACAGACCAGTTAGAAGGATCACCTCATGCCGAGGATGGTGAGGAAGAAGAAAGAGTGGTTTTCCCTGTGTGTGGAGAAATATTTAACCAGTCAGGCTACAAATTCATAGTTCGTGCCTTTGTGACACAACACCCCACACCAACAACTGTGGAAGAACAAGGACAAGAAGCACCGAAGATAGAAGTGAGGGATGCAAAAATAATCCCTGGTACAGAAAAGGGGCAAAATGAACAATTACAGTCATAGCCAACAGAAGAAGGACAATCTAATGGGAAGAATGGTGAAGCTCCCCAAGAGAAACTTCAGCAAAGGGAAGTAGTAGATGAACAAGGTGTTGATACACAAGAACCATCATCCCTGAATATTCTTGTTGAAGTTGCCACCCAAATTGGGGTAGATGAACCAGAGGTTGAAAATATTCATGATTTTAACAAAAAAGTCTATGCTGTGACTCCTGAACTGTCTCAGGACACAGAATTAATAGAAATGGAACCCCAACAACAGGAAAATGAGGAAGTTAACCAGGATGTTGTCACACAAGAACCAATATCCCTAGAAATTTATGTGGAGATTCTCAGGAAGTAAGAAGAAATCAATCCCGAAATGGATATAATTCCTGATTTGGTTTTAGGAGAGGATGAACAAATGCAATCACAATCCTCGGGGGACACTGAAATCCTCAAAGAACAGCTCCATATTACAAAAGACATGGAAGTAACTCTACAAACCCAGTAGCATGAAGAAATAGAAGGGAAGGGATCTGTTACACAAGAACCAATGGCCTTACATCCCCCTGTCAAAGTTGCAGCTGACAATCAGGAAGATAGGGAGATCAAAATTTAGGAATAGGTTGCCACGCAAGAACCAACACCTTCACAATTAGCTGCTGGGGTTGCTATAGGAGAACTCCAAGGAGAGGATACTGTTACACAAGAACCAGCATCCCCAGAAGTTGTTTCAGAGGAACCTATGGTTGAAGTTGCTGTAGGAGAAATTCAAGGAAGGGATGCTGTTACACAAGAACTAGCACCCCCAGAAGTGATTTCAGAAGTATCCATGCAGGCATTACAAGATGTTCAAATTGGAACATAAGATGATAAGGTATGGACTCAACTTCCTCAAAATTTTGTCAATTTGGATTCTGATAATGAAGAACATGCTGAAGATGAAGAAATCTGGAGGTTGACAAAAGAACTCTCAATCCTAAGAATAGAAGTGAGGAAGTGGAGGATTCCATTGGAGAGGTGTCAAGAAGGGATGGTTTCTCTTGCTGAACATAGGAAGACCATCAGCGAATCGAAGGAAAGATGGGCAAAAGAACTCATGTTCCAGAAAATCCATTGGGAAGAGATACAAAAGGAACTAAAGGAGATGAAAAATTTCAAATCCATGTAGGTGGAAAAATATCAGCTGTATACTCTTTCTCAGGAATTGTTGGGCATAGAGTACCATCCTCCTCTTACCCTGTGTTTTTATTTGAGCAGTTCATTTGGTTTAAACTAAGGGTTGTAAAAGAAGGGGGACCGTATGAAATAGAAACCTCAACTAAATTCCTAGAAACATTTCTGGAAAGTGACTTTTAGGAGCAGAACTTGCTTTGTGAGATTTGTTTGCATGAGTTGGATTGTCCCTTGGATTGCCATTCGAATCCTATCCCTTTCTCAGGTGATGTTCAGCTGATGGATTTTTCCTCCTTTGTTAGCAATCATGTTCAGTGGGAAAGATCCTTCCAAAATTTCTCTCATAATGAGTCCCACTTTAACCTTTGGATTTGAAGCAAACCTCAAAACCCTCATCTTCTCCTTGCTCGTTAGCAGAATGTACTCACATGTCTTATCCAAACTCAGCAGATAATGGAACTTCAAGAAAAGGTTCTCTACTTGTGTCAACCATATTTCCAAGAATCAACAATTGGCTTTAGAAGGTAGCCAACATAGATGGCAGGCTGCCTCTTCAACCCTGAGAAATATAGATCCCTACTGTTATAGGAATTTTAAACGTGCACTTTCCAGGGTTGAGGGATATGTTGGATGCATGAAGGAATGTGGAGTTAATTGGTTGGGACTCAAATTCAAATTTCCTCTCATTTGGTGGCCAGAAAAACCATACAGGGAAGACTTCTCATTAACAAAGGCAAAAGAGTAGATGTGTTGGAGATATTGGGTTGTCCACAAGGGATTCTTGGAAAAATAGGGAATGCCTAAATTCCCATATAACTTTTCTTCTCTCCGTGAATGAAGTACAATGCCAGATTCAGATTTATACTAATGGAGGTTGTTGCATACGGACATGCAACAGGGCAGTTGGGGGGAGATGTTGGGCCCAGAAATGACCCCTTTTTGACCACCTTTACCTACCTCTTTTTTCCTCATCCTACTCCATTATGTACACTAAAAAGATGTTTTTCCTTCACTTGGTACCTCAATTCATACATGTATGGTTAATCATTGTCTTATTTTATTAATGCTTAGTATTGTTGTAATCAGGGCTTTACATCTTGAATTATCCTAACATATGGTGGTTTTGTAAAGATAATACGAGATGTAAAGGATACAGGTGTAGCAGGTTGAACATGCTAAGATAGGAATGAACATTCATTGCTAAGATAATCTCCATTCATTCCATCGTTTCCCAAAGAATGCGGTCAAAGGATACTATTCCACGTAAGATGTACAAAGGTAACTACAACAGATTTGGATGCAATGGTGCGTCGCTGCTCAAGAATAGCTGCAAACCATGGAGTATCTTCTCTATTGATCATGATTGTTATTTCTAGCTCGAGTAACAACCTTCCTATATTTTCTGCTTCCATCTTGCCACGGTTGTAACAACTCATCATAATTGGGGCAACTTGAAGATCAAAGATCTTCATGGCTGCCCGATAGTAATGGGAAGAAGTTATGATCATAATTGTATAAATACTGGGAACTATTCCAAACCAGGGGTTGGATATTAATTGAATATATTGTATAAGCTGTGACTAGGGGTTGTGTGTTCATCTTTCCATTTTAATACAAGGATTTTGATTCTTCAGATCTCAACGTCCTAACGTGTGCTACTCCAGCGTCTATGTGCGAAGGCTGGGCCCGCCTTCCCACAGGGATTGCTGAGTTAATTAGGCATTTTATTTATTCTGTTGTGTGGTTTGGATTTTATGATAAATTCATTTATTTACAGTAAGTTGTAATAGTCATCGATTTGTCATGTGTTCATTTGAATGATCAGTAATTGCATCCCCTGTAAACTGCAGTGGTGTGGTGTGATAGTCGACTGTGTAGGTTAACTTTCTCTTATGCAATTGTGTGATAGCTATGACAGCCTTGTTCATCCCTAGTTATTTCAATTGTTGTTTTCTTTAGATCCTTTCATTTTATTCCTTTACATTTATAATTGTAGAACTTAATTCCTGCACTTAGAATTCCTAGATTAAGTCGAATTAAGATAGTTGAGATGGATTGGTAATTGAGGATTTAAATTTCTGCAAAAGTAATCTAGATGTCTATTTCCTGAATGTTTTAATTCTAGATTAAGGATTGTAAGAAGGTATTTGTGATTGCAATCTTAAGAAGGTAAGCTAGATTAGGTAGATTATGGTATGAGTTAGGCTGAACATGAAAGTAGGTTCATTCATTTACATCATCAACTACTTAGTGTTTAAACCATATACAGCGTGCATTATCCTTGAAATAAGAGACTTCCCTGGGTTGACAATTTATATTGAACACTCTGTATGTTGGCTTTAATTAACTTGCGGATAGGGTGGCCAACACCAGGTAAGGCGATTTGTGCTAACAAGAAGGAAATTTGCATACATAAGACTTGGGGTTTCCACTTCAACAAGGTTCTGAGGTAAAAGACTAAATAATATATAGCACAACAAACTAAATATTGGGAAATCTCTCATATAAGAGGCTACTCAACGAACCAATGTTTACTATTTATCACATAAACGAAACTTTGTAAATGGTTCATTTTGAAATGGACCAATAATGATACATAAAAGAATTATACTGTAATGTATATTAAATATATAATTTAGAATAAATAACCATGCATAAACTTACCTTCATTTTCTGAACGCAATATTGATTCCAATGTCGCTTCTACAACTATCCACACGACCTTCGAGGTTACCATTTTGTTTTGATTTTTGACCCTTTCTCTTGAGCCTGCCTCCCTATTTTGATAAAAACGAACCATCATATTTTCACAGGTGAAGTTCAATGCAAAATCTCCGTAATGGAGAGGAAGAGATCTTCCCACAAAGTGGAGAGCATTCTCCATTAAACTCTTTTTCCTTTTAGAGAGGTATGTGATCATAAGAAACCTCTATCCCACACCCAAACCATCATTAATCTTTACTGTTCATTTTCCAATAACCGTTACTAATTACTTAACTTCTAATAAATATATTAATTAGGTTCTTGAAATAATAAGGTATAATAAATATAATATTTAGAATATCATAAAGAATGATTGCATTTCCTTATAAATAAATTATACCTCTTTTACCAGGGATGTTACATACTCTCCCCATTAAAGGTACACCATCCTTGGTGTTGGTGCCTTTCAATCTTTCTTCTTTAACTTACATTTGACCCTGCAGTTATTGAGCTTCACCAAAGTTTGCTTGATTTTGTTTTTGTTTTTTTACACTTTTTGGTATATTTTTTTTAAATCGAAGTGCCTTTGATGCTTCTTGTCTTTCAGAAGCTCTTGTTTACACAAATGTTACGAGGAATTTCCAACGGTGTTCATATACGTATGCATAAACATAAATTTTCAATCAAAAGAAACCTATTTTCTTTATTGTTTTTCATAACAACCATTTAAATCTTAGTATGGCTCTCAAGATGTACTTGCATCATTTATCAATGACACATGACATATATAAAAACAACAATATATGACCAAATTGTTATCTCCTCAAATAAATTAGTCAAATTTATTTTATTAAGAGGTAGAAAGTCATTAGAAAATACTTTATTAAATTTTTTCGGGCTCATTTTAATGAGTTCTAACTTGTAAATATTTAAAAAAAAACTTTGGAGTTAGTATTTTTTTCAAAAAACTCAAAAAACAAGTTTCCATGGCTAAGAATTGTTTCAAAACGGTCTCTAAGCCACCAAAAACAGACTTTCGGTAGCTAAGACCGCAATTTCAGGGCGCTCCTAGCCACCGAAATTGGCGTTTTTACTATGAAAAGTCATCATTTTGAAATGATGATTCTGAGAGACTGGAGAATCCCTTTTCAAACATATTGTAGGAGTTTGTTCCTAACATATCATAGAACAATAACCTCTCTCAATTTTCCTAAAGGGGTCACATATTGGGAGAATCGAATCCATCTCTGATCCCTAAATTTCAGATCTTAGAATTCCCCTGTTTGACACATGTTTTTGAAATACAGATGTCGGGAAAATGAAAACGTATCTCACATAACTGAGAAAAAAATTTGGTCAAAACAAACCAATATACAATAACCTCTCTCAGGTTTCCAAAATCTGTTTTTATTTGAGAGATACAGGTCAATACTTGAGCAGCATATTTCCAGAAATTTCTGCATTTTCCAGCCACCTCACAAATTCATATTTGGGATAGGAAAAGAGGTTATTAGATCCATATTTTAAGGATCTTGAAAATGATTTGTAAATATTGTTTAATCTCATTGAATAATCATTGTGAAGGGTTTGACTTTGAAGAAATTTTCATACTTTAACTCTCAAACTTCTCATTTTCATGCCAATAATATGAGCTTCTTTTGCCATTTATGTTCAGATTTCATCTTCTACCTTTCTGTACTTGCACCTGAATGTTTATTTCATGTTTTTTCTATTTTTATAATTCCATATAGTTTACACCCTATCTTTTTATTGATGAATTGAATATCAAGTACCATTTACTTATTGTGATAAGCCATTTATATATGCTTTGCTTATAAGTCTGCTAGCATAACAAGATTTCTACATACATCCACCTTTTACAAACCCTTTAAATAGTAGTGGTCTAAATCCTTATCTATTTGAGTGTGTTTATGCATGTTTTAAATGAGTGATTTTTGATTAAGTCATCCAACTTGATCCATATTGCCCATCATTAAGAAAATACTAAAGTTACCAGGCATCTTCAGGCTACAACCTAGAAGTGTTTCCTGGAGAGCTACCAATTGGTGCCGTTGCCAAGGAGAGGAGCTCGGATTCCCTAGGAGATGACATAAGCTCCAGCTTTGATGATAGACAAAGACTGGGCACATTTTCAGTTGTAATCATCTATCTGGTGACTCCATGAAGGATGGATTCAGTGGTGACTCCATTCAATCAGAAATATGTTGGCGACTTCATTGGTACGAAATGAACAAGATCTTAGCAAAGAGGTATGCATTTTGTGATTTCTCAAATATTTCTGGTTACCCTAATCCAGTGCCTAGTAGAGATGAATGGGAAAATAGTCTTCCTAGATTTCAAGAAGAAGAGTGGGAAGTGCCAGCTGAACACTTGATGGATTTTCATGACTTTATTCATCTGTTGCAAGTTGTGCATGAGGATGTTCATATCAAGCTATTTTGGTATTCTTTAGAGGGGTTTGATCATGATTGGTACTAGTCCCTTCCTATTGCCGGTATCAGCTCTTTGGAAGATTTTCATCCTGCCTTTCATTTGTTTTGCAAAGGAAGATTTTCAACTAATATTTTCTATTCCGAATTCTGTCATGAATTCAATTTATTGAATAAAGAACTAAACATTCATGAAGAGTATGCTACAATAGGATACACCTCTTATTGTGACCAAGATCTTAATGAAGTTCAGGATGATAACCATAGTACAGATGCTTTTGACATTGTATCAAATGCATCTACTGACTTAGGTTGTCATGCAGATGATATTGTCCCCTTTGGAAACCCAAAAGATAATGAGCATATTGAAGGAACAACATGTAACAAATTTGGATCTGCAGCAAATACTAAAGGCAGCCCTCAGTTTTCTGATTTGCAGACAAAGGAAGAGTGCAACAGATATGAGGAGGAAGATGATGATATGAAAAGTCCAGATCGATAGTTCATCACACATTCTTCTTAGTCAGAGGTTGAGCAATCTACAGTTAACATGGAGATCACTGAAAGCATCCAGTATCATCATTTCATTTAGTTGGAACAACAGCATGGAGAGGTATTTCTTTGTGACATTTACGACCCTATTGCTAATTATTTGGAATTGATAAGCAGCATAGATATCAAAATATTTTTTTCAGAGGAAAGCTGGTTCTATCATTCGTTCAAATCACATTTATGTTGGCTATGCATTCCTTTGTTTTCTGAGTCAAGATCAAAAACAAGTTTAGTAAATCAGTTTCTTACATGGCTTCATTGGAAGCATGAGTTTACTTGATTAAGAAGCAATACAATGGGTTAGTGTAGAAACAGGCAGCAAAATAAGCTTTTCATATGAGCAGATAAATTATGTTCAGTTGTTGTTTTCCCAAATAAGCAGAGAAAGCTACAGGCAGGCTACAGGTTTGCAGGGGATCAGTTGTAAATGCTAGATGACTCCATTCCCAATGAAACACTAGAAGATAGGTTTGAATTTTTGTTTTACAGGAAAGGCATCGGATCTGTGGTTCTTGGAACCTCATAGGGAGGATTCCATCCCCGAGTAGGATCCATATGTTATCTCCTCAAATAAATTAGCCAAAATTATTTTATTAAGAGGTAGAAAGTCATTAGAAAAAACTTTATTAAATTTTTTTAGGATCATTTTAATGAGTTCTAACTTGTAAATATTTTTAAAAAAACTTTGGAGTTAGTCTTTATTTCAAAAAACTCAAAAAACAGGTTTATGTGGCTAAGCATTGTTTGAAAACGGTCTCTAAGCCACCAAAAGCGGACTTTTAGTAGCTAAGACCACAATTTTAGGGCGCTCCAAGCCACCGAAATCAACATTTTTACTATGAAAAGTCATCATTTTTAAATGATTATTATGAGCGACTAGAGAATCCTTTTTCAAAACCCTTAGATTTTTTTGTTCCTAACATGTCAAAAAACAATAACCTCTCTCATTTTTCCTAAAGGTGCCACATATTGGGAGAACTGAATCTATCTCTGAGCCCTAAATTTCAGATCTCAGAATTCCACTGTTTGACACATGTTTTTGAAATACAGATGTCGGGAAAATGAAAATGAATCTCACATAACTGAGAGCGGTGTTTACTCAAAACAAACCAATATACAATAACCTATCTCTACTTTCCAAAATATGTTTTTAGTTGAGAGATATAGGTTAATCTCTGAGCAGCATATTTCTAGAAATTTCTGAATTTTCCAGCCACCTCACAAATTCAGATTTGAGATAGGAAAAGAGGTTATCAGATCCATCTTTTGAGGATCTTGAAATTGATTTGTAAATATTATTTAATATCATTGAAGAATCATTGTGAAGGGTTTGACTTTGGAGACTTTTTCATACTTGCACTCTCAGACTTCTCAATTTAATGCCAATAATATAAGCTTCTTTTGCCATTTATGTTCAGATTTCATCTTCTACCTTTCTGTACTTGCACCTGAATGTTTATTTCATGTTTGTTCTATTTTTCTAATTCCAGATAGCTGTCATCCTATCTTTGTATTGATGAATTGAATAGAAAGTACCATTTACTTATTGTGATTACTCATTTATATATGCTTTGCTTATAAGTTTGCTAGCATAATAAGATTTCTACATACATCCACCTTTTACAAACCCTCTGAACAACAGTGGTGTGAAGCCTTATCTATCTGAGTGTGTTTATGCATGTTTTTAATGAGTGAGTTTTGATTAAGTCATCCAACTTGATCCATATTACCCATCATTAAGAAAATACTAAAGTTACCAGGCATCTTCGAGCTACAACCTAGAAGAGTTTCCTCGACAGTTAACAAAAATAATATATTCCTTTCCTTTTTGCTATATTTTATAACAACACTGTAGAATTTAGTTTTGCTTTGAGACACTTTACCTCAAGACAATAACATAGTATAACATCTGTCAATAATCTAAAATATATGATCTTAAAGGAGAATCATCCCTACATTCGCATCTCATGGCATGTATATTTTCCATATTCAACATTTACCTATGTACCTTTGGTATAGAGGCACTTCCTCTTAAGTATCATTTAAGTCATTTTCACTAGATTCACATCATATATAATCATATTAAATTAATATAACATGTGAATAATCATGACTTTTTTAACATATTTCGAAACACATACTACTTAGGTATTGCCAATGCATATAAAAACAACCTTTTTATTAGTTTTGTCACATTATAATTCCCATCATACATAATTTACAACTAATATTTTTAGCATTCATTGTATCATGGTGCATAAAATAAAATAAAAATATTATTCATACACATACCTCTTTTGTGACATTAATGTTCCAAGTGTTTCTTGGCTAAAATCTTTTTAAGCCTAGTTATAACATGCAGATATACATGAGGGTCATTTTCTCACTTAACCACAAGTTCACATGCAGGGATCCTCAACCTGTATATATAATATTCATCTGATATAAGGATGATACACATCATTAGATTTTTACAACTATCAAACGTATCTCCTACTTAGAATTATCGAAGCCTATATATCTCTTATTCAAAAATATTAACAACACAAAAGATATCACTACAGAACCTAACACCTCACCTTGATGCTCTATGGAAGTTCTGCTTAAGATCCTAACACCTCCTCTGGGTGCCCACTGGTAGCTCTCTGCCTAGGCCAAGTATTTAATATCATAGCACGCTTAATACATTCTAACACCTCACAAGAGTGTTCACTTGCAACTTTGTACTAACTTATCAAAAATTTCATATCCTAATACCTCTCCATGGTGCTCCATAGCAGCTCTACTTAATTCATAAATATTTTGTGTTCAACCATTTCAATATTTCGGTTTTTTTTATTTTGAAAATTAAGTCGCAGTTTCTAAGTCACATTACATCTTGTATTTATGCATAATGAGACTAAACACTTTAGGTTCTCTAGATCTCAACAAGCTCAAAAACAAACCAATTTTCTACTTCATTTTCATTAATTGGTTCTATTAAATGTAGAAACATTTCTTATAAGTTTAAGAGCCTTACAACCCAGAGCGTCCCCCGTGATTAGCTCAGAAGTTCAGAACTCTAGAACCAATTAGTCTCTCTCTCTCTCTCTCTCTCTCTCTCTCTCTCTCTCTCTCTCTCTCTCTCTCTCTCTTGTATGTTTCGTATATTCATATTCATATTCAATTATTTAGTTATGGTCTTATTGGTACTGCCATAGTTTAGTCTCTATAATAATCTAAAGACGTTTTTAATCATAATGACAAATATTTAATACCATTTCAAAATAAATATTGAATGCATGAAATATCATAATCATCGCTGAGCATACTCAATGTTCCAAAGACTATTAATTCCAATTCAAATAAAATTTTTAATAAATCTAAACATTCCTAATAGTTTTACAATTACTATACTCAAATATTTCAGTAGAATTTTGAGAACCTTTAACAAGTATATTCCCAGTATGTCAAGTTATCTAAACTATGTTTTTTCCAAAATGTGTTTTGTTTAATCAAATGATAACATCTTCCTAACCTTTCATATTGATCAATAAATCATATATAATCTAGATGGTACCTTTTCCATTGTGAAATTTATCTTTTGCTTTCGACTACCTTACTGATTCACATTCAACAATACTTCTTGCAACCTTAAGTACCTGCACACTTTAATCACAATTTCTTTCCAAAATTATTTGCATCCTAATCTCATAAAGAAAACAACAAAATATAATGGAAAGTTGTTAATTACGATGTCCATAATCTCTTGATACAACAACTAGTATTTTGCATAATCTCAATGCATTACTTTCATGAAAAATTAGTCATAAATTATTTTCACTAACTTACACCTCAAGAAAAATTCATACCTTTCTTATATAATCTTGAATTGACATTACCAAATGACACCAACCTTCCTTCATGTTGGAAAAGTTTCTAATTAACAAGTGTACTTGTACATTACCCTAGCAACTTTTCCAAGGTTTATTGACATCATATTCTCTTGTTAGTGTTATTTAAAGAAAGACATAAAACAATATATATCAACAAGTTTTTTCACTAATGCATTTAAAAACTAAAGTTATATAGAATGTGAAACCTAGTTGCAACCATTTCTATCATTATGCACAATCACTATGCATTTATCATACGTAATCTTGCATATAATCAAAATCATGTCCTTATAGTCCAACTAATCATTCCTATATTTTTTAAATTGGTTGCTTCTACTTGCATACATTATTCACTAAGCCGCTTTCTTAGTATACTAATCATAACTTTTACCTTGTTGTAAACTTGAAAACCTATTAAATTATTAAGCTTTTTACTAGATTAACTACATCCTATATCCATTTGTCATTTATCACATATGAATTGACTACATTCCAAAACTTTTCTAGCATTGTCTCAATAAGTTATGCACCGACTAGCATTTGAGTCAACATGATGCATGTAAAATATCATAAGCATATCTTTGCATGGGTATCCAAATTAAAGTTATTGTTAACATGAAAATGCATTCATTTCCTTATTACAAACCCTTATAATCTAATGAAATCAAACATATCACATTGTTGACCTTCAAACAAAACTTCATTCTTTTCAATGTATTTTGGCATTTAAGTTATTGAACTAGTTTCATATATTCAATCTCTTGACTCGATGCGAACTAGTTCATATACTTGAATGATCATATCTTAAAAATATCATTCTTTCTATACCATGAATGCCTATAAGGAAACATAAATCTTGTATTCAAATTACATTGTTCTCAACATACTTGCACGAAGCTGATTCCATTAGGTCAAAGTGTTGTAAACCTTCTCTGATACCATTTGTAACGAATCTAAACTCCACTTCACGTATTTGGGATATGGAGTAAACTTTTTGAACTCTAACATAACTAAACAACTAAAACATTAGAATTTTTAAATATTTTTCATACACTAAATACACAATTCCATATATGCAATTTCCACTTTAACATATCTAGTTGTATGGAAGTAAACATACATACACATAGCCTCATATCAACAATAATTCACAATATATTTTGAATTCTTATTCCATTTATAACCATATACTTCTGATACTAACAGAATCATTAATAATATTCGTTCAACTTAATAAACCCAACTATACATTGTTGGCTTTTCCGTCAGTGCTATAATTCTAACTTCAAAATATACCTTATGAATAAATTATTGGCTCATTACATACATAAAACATTTACCATATAGTATCCATTATTCACAAATGATAACAATATATTATTGCGTTCATTTCTTTTTTACATTAGTATTTACTTACTCTTGTGCCCATAGTCTTTTTATAAATCTAGTTAACACCATCCATGATCCAATCCTCATTTACCAATAAAGAGAATAAGTATTAATTTAAAAAATATAATTTAGGGAGCATTTACATAAATCAATTACATAATTTAGACACTATGCAAGAGATGAACACCAATATTCATGGTTTTCCCCATCGAGGGGATACATCCACCAATATTAGTTAATCTTCTTATTATTTTTAAAAAGGAAGGTTACCGTTTTGCAACATCTCTACATCTTATTTTCATCTTATTGAAGGGAAAGGTTAAGCTCATAATTCGCTTCTTTTATAAATAGCTCTGAAAGGATCTAACAATCTCCTCTCGTGTCAAGTTATCTAAAATATGTTTTTGTCAAAAATGTGTTTCGTTTAATCAAATGATAACATCTTCCTAACCTTTCATACTGATCAATAAATCATAAAGAATCTAGATGGTACCTTTTCCATTATGAAATTTATCTTTTGCTTTTGATTACCTTATTGATTCCCATTCAACAATACTTCTTGCAACATTAAGTACATGCACACTTTACTCACAATTTCTTGCCAAAACTATTTGCATCACAATCTCATAAAGAAAACAATAAAATATAATGGCAAGTTGTTATTTACGATGTCCATAATCTCTTGATACAACAACTAGTCTTCTGCATAATCTCAATGCAATACTTTCATGACAAATTAATCATAAATTATTTTCACTAACTTACACTGAGAAATAAAAATTCATACCTTGCTTATATAAGCTTGAATTGACATTACCAAATGACACTAACCTTGCTTCAGGTTGGCAAAGTTTCTAATTAACAAGTGTACTTGTACATTACCCTAAAAACTTCTGCAAGGTTTATTTACATCATATTCTCTTTTCGATGTGATTTTAAGCAAGACATAAAACTATATATATCAACAAGTTTATTCACTGATGCATTTAAAAACTAAATTAGGGTAAAAGCATGGTAATGTGACTCACTTTTTCCCCTTTTGCTGCGATGAAATTTATGAACTAAAAGTATTTGTTGAAAAATCTACAAACCATCAAGAATGAGACAATGATGTAATGAAACAAAAAATTTCATTATGAATGAGCTATTATATGGTATTTTTTTTAATTATAATTTTTTTTATCTTATTTATTTCATTTTCTTTAAAGGTCATTTACTATTATTTCAGGCATCTTACAAGTACTTAC
This sequence comes from Pseudotsuga menziesii, assembly GCA_001517045.1. Lineage (NCBI taxonomy): Eukaryota > Viridiplantae > Streptophyta > Pinopsida > Pinales > Pinaceae > Pseudotsuga > Pseudotsuga menziesii. The sequence continues at coordinate 639,796 of LPNX010837536.1, forward strand.
AAAACCGTGACCCCCCATATCTATGTTCATTTACTTTTTTAATTCCAATTTTTTTGAACAGGCTTTTTATAGACACTTTTAAGATTGTTGTACATATTTTTTTATTTTATTTTATGATATATTTTAATTATTATTAAATTATCAATATAAATAATAAGTTTTATGTGTATGTAAAAGTCCGACCCCAAAAAATATCATTTTAAGAAATCAAAATCAATATTTATTCATATGAATATGGAAATATAAGTGATTGTTAAAATTATTTTTTGAAATTTTTTAAAGCACATTTTTTAATTTTTATAATAAATACTTTAAATAAATTTATAAAAATAGAACAAAATTTCTTGCCGCAAAGTGAGACACATTACCATGCTTTTACCCTTTATATAGAATGTGCAACCTAGTTGCAACCATTTCTATCGTTATGTACAATCCCTGTGCATTTATCATACACAATCTTGCATATAATCAAAAGCATGTCTTTATAATCCAGCTAATCATTCCTACATTTTTCAAATTTGTTGGTTCTACTTACATAGATTATTCATTAAATCGCTTTCTTAGAATACTAATCATAACTTTTACCTTGTTGTAAACTTGAATACCTATTAAATTATTAAGCTAATTACTAGATTAACTACATCATATATCCATTAGTCATTTATCATATATGAATTGACTATGTTCAAAAAAAATTCAGCATAGTTTTAATAAGTTATGCACCGACTAGTATTTGAGTCAACATGATGCATGTAAAATATCACAAGCATATATTTACATGGGTATCCAAATTAAAGTTATTGTTAACATGACAATGCATTCATTTCTTTATTACAAACCTTTATAATCTAATGAAATCAAACATATCACATTGTTGAACTTCAAACAAAACTTCATTCTTTTGCATATATTTTTGCATTTAAGTTATACAAATAGTTTCATATATTCAAGCTCATGGCTCGACGGAAACTAGTTCATATACTTAAATGATCATATCTTTAAAACATCATTCTTTCTATACCATGAATTCCTATCAAAAAACATACAATCTTGTATTCAAATTACAATGTTCTCAACATACCTGTACGAAGTTGAGACCATTAGGTTCGAGTCTTTTAAACCTACTCTAATACCATTTGTAATGGATCCAAACTCCACTTCAGGTTTTTGGGAGATGGGGTAAAAATTTTGAACTCTAACTTAACTAAACAAATCAAAATATTAGAATATTTAAATATTTTTCTTACACTAAATACACAATTCTATATATGTAATTTCCACTTTAACGTATCTAGTTGTATGGAAGTAAACATACATACACATAGCCTCATATCAACAATAATTCAGAATATCTATTGAATTCTTATTCCATTTATAACCATATACTTTTGATACTAACTGAATCATTAATAATATCCATTCAGCTTAATAAACCCAACTATACATTGTTGGCTTTTCCATCAGTGCTATAACTCTAACTTCAAAAGATAGTTTATGAATAACTTATTGGCTCATTACATACATACAACATTTACCATCTAGTATCCATTATTCACGAATGATAACAATATATTATTTCGATCATTTCTTATGTACATTAATATTTACTTGCTCTTGTGCATATAGTCTTATTATAAATCTAGTTAACACCATCCATGACCCAATCCTCATTTACCAATAAAGAGAATGCTTATTAATTTAACCAATCGAATTTAGGGATAATTAACATAAATTAGTTACATAATTTAGACACTACGCAAGAGATGAACACCAATATACATGGTTCACCCCATCCACCAAAAATTGTTAATCTTCTTATTAGTTTTAAAAGGAAGGTTACAGTTTTGCAACACCTCTACTGATTATTTTCATCTTATTGAAGGCTAAGGTTAAGCTCATAATTCGATTCTTTTATAAATAGCTCTAGAAGGATCTAACAATCTCCTCTCAATGTATTACATAATAATCTCTCTATTCATAAACAATTTGCCTCTTTCATTAATAACTCTAACAAAGACGATTTAAATTCTTTAACCAATATAATATTTATAAGCATAGAGAACTATGCCATATAACAAGACTTTAATATTAAGCATGAAAATTTATATCTTTTCATATTCTCATTTACCTTATTCTATATTTTAAATGCGTGAAAACTAATTGTCCACTTTCACACAATATAATCTAAAATGGGTCAATCATGCACTGTCATCATGCTCTTTTTTTAAACTAAAAATAATATCCCATATCTCATATGCATATGCATATACATATACATATACATATACATATACATATATATAGACCAATAAACTACGCCGGGACCTATTTGCCCGACCATTTGCACCGATCGGACGACCGGGAACGTCGGACGTGACCAGTCAGGCGTGCCCGGTCGTCCGATCGGTGCAAATAGTCGGTTCACTAGTTAACTCCATAAACTACATTAGTTGAATATTTGTTATAATTAAGGGAAAGAAGTATAATCCCTCATCTTTTCCCCATTAATCCTGCACAAAAATAGCTCTTTCTTTGACGAGTTGCTCCTTTCGTCCTATAACCGTTAATATTAATGCTATCAACAAGGCATTTCCCTACCATTTCCACCGGTGAACTATTGTATAAGACAACATAATAACATATGTTTTCACGAAGAGGTGTACTCAAACGATCACAAGTAAGGCGAGGTGTGCAATTGCGTACACAATACTTGGGGTTTTGACTTAACAAGGTTTTGAGGTAACATATAAAACAACAAAATCAAGATAGGGAAATATCTCAGATACGAGGCCACTTAGCGAACCAATGGTTATTATTTATCACATAAATGAAAAACTCTATAAATGGTTCCTTTTGAAATGGAACAGTAAATACATAAAACAATGACACTATAATGTATACTAGATATATAATTTAGAATAAATAACCATGCATAAACTTATCTTCATTTTCTGAATGCAATATTGATTCCAATGTCAATTCTCCAACTATCCACGCGACCTTCGGGGTTATCCTTTTGTTTTGAGGTTCGGCCCTTTATCTTCAGCCTGTTTCCCTATTTTGATAAAATCAAACCATTGTATTTTCATAGTTGAAGTTCAGTGCAAAATCTCTGGAATGGAGAGGAAGAGATATTGCCACAAAGTGGAGAGCATTCTCCATTAAACTCTTTTTCTTTTTCGAGCGGTATGTGACCATAAGAAACTTCCCTCCCACACCCTAACTATCATTAATCTTTACGATTCATTTTCCAATACCTCTCACTAATTACTTAACTTATAATAAATATATTAATTAGGTTCTTGAAATAATAAGGAATAATAAATATAATATTTACAATATCATAAAGAATGATTGCATTTCCATATAAATAAATTATACCTCTGTTACATGGGATATTACATATGCCTCTCATTAAAGTTACACTGTCCTTGGTGTTGGTGTCTTTCAAGCTTTCTTCTTTAACGTACATTTGACCTTGCAATTATTCAGCTTCACCAATGTTTGCTTGATTTTTTTTGTTTTTTTACATTTTTTTTATATATTTTTTTAATCAGAGTGTCTTTGATGCTTCTTGTCTTTCACAACATGTTGTTTACACAAATGTTTCAAGGAATTTCCAATGTTGTTCATAAACATATGCATAAACATAAATTTTCAATCAAAAGAAACATATTTTCTTTGTTGTTTTTCATAACAACCATTTAAAGCTTAGTCTTTCTCTCAACATGTACTTGCATCATTTATCAATGACACATGACATATATAAAAACTATAATCTAAAATAATACATGCATTTCCTTTTTGCTATTTTTTATAACAACGGTGTATAATTTAGCTTCGTTTTGAGATAGTTTACCTCAAGATAATAACATAGTATCCTTGCAGCGACATAACATCTGTCAATAATAAAAAATTTATGATCTTAAAGGAGAATCATCTCTACATTTCCATCTCATGGCATGCATATTTTCCATATTCAACATTTACCTATGTATCTCTGGTATAGAAGCACTTCTTCTTAAGTATATTAAATCATTTTCACTAGTTTCACATCATAGATAATCATATTACATTAATATCACATGTGAATAATCATGACTTTCTTCATATATTCCGAAACACATACTAATTACGTATTACCAATGCATATAAAAAGAACATTTTTATCAATTTTATCACATTAGAATTCCTCTCATACATAATTTACAACTAATATTTTCAGCATTCATCATATCATGGTGTATAAAATACCAAAAATAGTATTCACACATATACCTATTTTGTGAAATTAATGTTTCAAGTGTTTCTTGGCTAAAATATTGTTTAAGATTGAGGGTCATCTACTCACAGAACCACAAGTTCATATGCGGGCCTCCTCAACCTGTATATATAATATTCATCCAATATAAAGATGATACCCATCATTAGCTTTTTACAACTATCGGGCGTATCTCCTATTTAGAATTCTGGAATCCTACATATCTCTTATTCTAAAATCTTAACAACACAAAATATATCACTACAAAACTTAACACCTCACCTTGATGCTCTCTGGCAGTTCTACTTAAGAGCCTAACACCTTCTTTGGGCGCTCACTGGTAGTTCTTTGCTTAGGCCTAGGACTTAATATCATAGAGTGCTCAAAAAATTCTAACACCTCACAAGAGTGTTCACTGGAAAATCTGTACTAACTTATAAAAAATTTAAGATCCTAACACCTGTCGAGGGTGCTCCATAGCAACTCTACTTAATTCATAAATATTTTGTGTTCAACCATTTTAATATTTCAGTTTGTTTATTCTTAAAGTTAAGTCTCAGTTTGTATGTCACATTACATCTTGTAGTTATGCATAATGAGACTAAATAGTTTAGGTGCTCTAGAGCCCAACAAGCTCAACACCAAACCAAATTTCTACTTCATTTTCATTAATTGGTTCTATTTAATGTAGAAAAGTTCCTTATAAGTTTAAGAGCCTTACAACCCAAAGCATCCCTTGCGATTAGCTCAAAAGATCATAACTCTTTATCCAATTACTCTCTTTCTATCTCTCTCTCTCTTGTAGGTTTCATATATTCATATTCATATTCAATTTTTTAGTTATGGTCTTATTGGTACTTCCTATTACGGAGAGAAAATTCCTATGGCTTGGGGTGTACTACAACAGACATCTAGACACCATAAATCAATCTTTCCCAATATGCAAGAGAAACCAAACATCTAACACTAAGGGATATCGAATTGTACCTTGTTCTAGACGGTTGAAGTAGATCCCCATTTAGATTTTCCAATTCATGCTTGAATTATCAATTCGCTCTCAACAACAACAAACAAGACAAGCATGCTCTATATAATGTGTTAGACCTACTCTAGAATATATATTCAATAATGTATAAGCAATCAAATACATCCATGGAAACAATATTCATATTCAAATGCACATTAATTAGATAGGAAAAGATATTTCTTTTAATAAAATTAGAGATTACAAAGTGACAACCTCTGTCGGTACGTCTACGAACCGAAGAAACCGAGTCGTCCACTTGGGCCTCCACCACATCAATCCTCCATCTCTCGATAGCAAGCTCACAAGACAAAGGAAAGCTTGGGAAGAACACAAAGTGCTCCAAAGGGACAAAGGGATAGAGACTCAAGTACAAGTAAACTGAGGCAACAATGAACTATAGTTTCTTTTCTCTTCAATCCCTCCTCCTTCAATGTATCCAAGGGGTTCCTTATATAGCACTCCAAAATGGAAATGGAGGGTCGAATCAGAGCGTTCTCAAGGAATTTGGAAGGCCGAGGGTCAAGTGGTTCGGATTCATATGAGGAAAAATCCAAAACTATTTGTCTTTATGCACACATCCCGATGTACGCGGGTTTGAGGTAAAAAATCACGTGTACACGCAAGTATAGGTTTAAAATTCATGTACAACAATAAACAGGGGTTTTTAAGGGATGAGCTTGGAACATCAAAGTATAATATCATTTCATGGGGCTCATAGAGTCTGCAGAGGGACAGTGAAGGACATAAATATGTGATCAACCATGTGTGGTAAAATAAGCTATAACAGATGCCCCCTAATGTGTGAGGTCAGAGGGGTAACATGATGGTTGAAATAAATTATAAAATCAATCCCAGAAGTGGAGTAATGAAGACCCAGGTGGAAGAACCAGCCATCCATCCATACAATACAATGATAAATCTCTGCATGTGACTGCAAATACATGGAGTAGTCCCGGATACATAAGAGTACAATGACCATGAATAGGCATGATATACAAAATGTGTCATGTGTGGTCATCACCACGTACAACATACAATAGATCAGAATCTCCAAAGTGGATCAAGATATACAACGGATCAAGATCTCCATAATGGCTAAAGATATACAATGGATCAAGATATCCATAGTGGATGAAGATGTCTGATATACACTGGAATCAAATCATGAGAGCTGATATCTCATGAACACTAGCACGATCAAGGAGGAAACATACATGGAATGCCACCAAGCTGGAAGGTCTTATACACAAACCGCTATGAGTACCTGTCCTACTATGTGAATAGAGGTGTCGAGGTCGAACATAGTAGTCCATCGTCTGATTACCAGTCATTGATGTATACCGTTAATAGACGTGAGATAACCCATCGATAATTAAAATGGGAATCAAGGTACCGAGTGCAATCTAACAAGTGTGAATATATGTTTTTAGGTCGAACACTCGGAAGAATCCATTGATCAGGGGACATTGATGTATTCCCAAAACTGTTGATGGCGAGAGAACTGACCACTAATGAGTGTAAGTCTCAAGGCACTAAAATGACTCTAGACTCCTATTCTAGAATAAATGATCTGATGTTGATGGAATGGAATCTACTGGAAGGAGGGAATTAATGCATCCCCCATCATCCAACAGGATGTACTTAGCAACGATGTATAATGTGGAATAACTCAACGAACAATATGTGCATGAACCACTAATAGTACTGGGAATGGCCGAAATGTAAAGTCAAGATAACTGAGGAATGGTCGACTCAGGCTTCAACTTCCTTTGAATAAGAGAATAAGGTGAATGGTGACTGAAGGTAGGAAGCATGGACTCGATATGCAAAATGGGACATCTCTGTGACACAAGGGGAATGAACAAAGGCTCCATAGGGACTGGAAGCTTAATCAGTCGGTGCAAATAAACTCAGAGTAACAAGTATAGCTCCTAAAGTCCAACTAATAACCCAACCAAAAGATGTGATATACAGTGCGCTGTTAGAAGGCAACACGACTCGACTGCTGCCAAAGATAACATATTTACCTGTCTGTATTTTTTGTTTTTTGATATTTTTGGAATTTTTCAGATATTTTGAAAAGCTTGAAAAGAATAAAATTGCTTTATAGTACAAATCTAGGAAAATACAAGTCTCCGGGAACAAGCAAAATAGTTCCAAGTAGTGGAACATGCCTATGCTAAATGCAAGGATATATGTGCAGGATAACAACAGTCGAGGGAAGGTCTCCTCCTGGTAAAAGGGATGATCAAGCTGCAAAACATATGTAAAAGGGCTTTTCTAGGCTAGACATGAAACAAGCTCGGGAAATATGGCTGATACTTCAAAGTTAGGGAGCCGAAAAAAAGCTCAAGAAGGAAAGAAGAACTCATGAAAATGCAATTACAACTTGATATATACAAGGGAGTCCCGAGAGAAATGGCCAGCATGGGAACCAAATGAAAAATAGGATCTAACTAGGGAACCCATGTAAAGGAAATCTCTATCATTCTAACTAGGGAACCCATGTAAAGGAAAGCTCTATCATTCGCATAATGCCACTTCTAACAGCAGCATGAAGGTTCCATGACATTATAGAATGGGTTCGTACCTAAGGATAAGATGAAATGGTCAAAAGGTTGTGCAAAATATAGGCAGATGTGAAATCCTAACCTATATGCCAGTTTAGACATGATATCTGTAATAGGCATGAACGAATCAAAGTATCGGTCAAACCGCGCTCAAAATGGGCTCCTACAACATCATATTAGTCCAAATGGTCCAAAATGATCAGAAACTATCAAAAACTATAGGAAGTGGGTAACAATTTCTATGAAAAATTAAAAATTTTCATACCATTTGAAATTTTACCCACCATAGTGATTTTGCATCCAAAACTTCAAGAGCTGATTCCGAGAGCATTGTCCGGGGAAATCACTCTGCGTTTGGTCCAGGTAATTCCACACGCCCTACTCTTCCACTTTCATGCAAAAATTTCTAGTTTAAGTGGTCAATTTTTTTGTTTATCCCACCCTAAAGTATGCATTTTGACCCACGTGGAATTCAGGTATTTTGGGCCACATATAGGGTTGGGTATACATGGAAAAGACCAGGATACCTGCGTACATACGTGGTTGTTTTGCAAATAGTCGTGTATAGGGCCGCAAATGTGATTTTCAAAGGAAAATGCTAATGAAACTTGGCAATTTTTGTGCAGGATGGTGGTAGAATGGAGAGAGAGGGAGCTCAATAAACATTTCGGGATGCAAGTTGTATAAGTTTTGGCACCTTGGAATCAGGAGGGATAAACCAAGGCTTCTCCAACTGCTAGTGGATTATTGGGATCCAGATTCTAAGACCTTTCAGATAAATGGGATGTCACTCAGCCTGGAGGTTGAGGACACATATTTTATCACAGGTTTGTCTCGTTGAGGGGAGGTGGTGAACCTTTGATCCCTCAAACTAGAAGGCGGGTTGACTATATAGGAATACATAGCTATGTATTTCCTTCTCGAAACAGAGAAGGTTGGGATTCAAATCCCAACAAACGCAGTTCAGAACCTGGGGCTTAAAGCCATAATATTGGCATTGGGCAGGATCGCAAGTTTGGCATCACTCCACCAGGCCTCAAGGCCAATGATTTTCTATGCTGTAGAGTGTACGCACCCTACGATATATGACTAGAGTACCTTGCTTATGAGAAACATGAAGTAATAAATCATTGATTGCAAGATGGGCAGGGTATGGAACTTTGTGTTCAACAACATACTGAGTGCATTTTTTTTTAGAGGTCGTTGGATCTAATCCCTAGAGTTGACATTGCTCCACATGGATTCAGGGATCCGGCTCAGCTACATTGGTCCAATGTCGTGCAGAGACTGGGAGGGGGAAGGGTGGCTAACCCCTATCCAGTAGACCTTTTCCTCTGGTGGAGGTGACAGATCATTGCCATAGATGACTATCACTATGTAGGGATCAACTTCTGTGGTGATCCAGACATGATCCTACCACCAGGAGTAGCATATGGAGACATAGGTAACGAGTCCCAACTCACTTTCTTTTTTTGAATTATTATTTTTTTGTGTTTTTTGATATATGTGAAATGAAAAGACATGTTTTTTCTATGACGACATATATTGATACATTGTCATGTACATGCAAATGTGGGACCATGAAGGCCAGAGGGATTTCCTTGTCATCAACGGAGGGGAAGAGGCAATGAGATCATGGGTGTGGATGTAGAGCGGATGCTCCAAAGAATCCATACCAACTTTGTTTGCTTGACACATAGGTTTCCCATGGCGCAAGTCGAGGACTTGCCTAAGGCTATGCAGTGCCAAGTGTTTGGAGTACCATGGGCATGGGTTCAATTATTACGCTAGCTAGCTAGAGTTATGGTGTGCTACCATGATCATCACCCTCCTCCACCTACGGCTTAGAGAACTAGGTGTATATTTTTTGTATGACAATGTAGTATATTTTAGTGGCTCGGAAGCCCCAATTTTGTATATGAAACTTATGTATTATGACATCACCTTTTTTGGACTTAATGAAAAATATTTATGATGATTGATTATTATTCTATTTACATGTGTAAAATATGTTTGTGAAATGCTTATGGTTTTTGAAACAAATTCCAATCTAGTACATAGTTAGCATATGAATCAGCAACTTGATTAAAATTTCTTGAAATGTGAATGTATGTTATGCTCTCAAATTGTCGTTCTAGCAATCTTACACGCAAGAATCTCTGTAACAATGTCAGATCCCTAACATGATACAAGCCATTAAGTTGTGAGACCACAAACTACGACTCAAGACGTACCTAAAGAGAAAGAACACCTTGTGAAATGGCATCCCACAATAACTCAATCATGTCACTATATTCAACAACATTGTTTGACGAAGGCCGTAAAAATACACCTCCTGAAGAAAACACTTGACCCATAGGAGTATAAATCACCCAAGCAGCCAAAGCTGAGTTTTGAGTATGGCAGCTAGCACCATCAACGAATCCTATGTAAACCGAAGACTCCATCAAAATCTATCATAATAAACAAAATCTAATCAACAATCTCGATCACCATAAAAAGACCAAACTACACTATGAAAAAATGTACAATAATATACAAAAATCAACCCTGGCTGAAAATCATGCATAGTACTTTTTAAGATAGATCCCATTTCTAGGCTCTACCAAGGTCGTCCCTTCATAATCGACCAACTCATAGGTGAATTTCTCTGTTGATGACGTAAGGACCACGCCACATAGGGTTAAAATTTCCTGCCCCCAAGGGTTCATTAGCTTGATCCCACAAAAGGACCAAGTCAGCTTCACTAAATCTCCTAGGATGAACATACTTATTGTTCTATACCTTAATGTGACACTTGTTAAACTCAAGAGCCACTAAAGCATCTCGACGCTGCCCGTCAATCTTCTCCAAGTGGACCAAACGTTCCTCCAATGCGGAAGTCTTTGGTAAAATCTCCACAGCTAGCTTCAAAGAAGGTATTTCGCATTCAAATAGTAATACTGACTCCACCCCATGCGCAAGATGATAGGGATAAAAATGAGTGGTAGTCTTAACTGCGGTTCTATAGGCCCACAAAGAAGGATACAACATGATATGCTAATTATTCTTTCTTTGTGCAATGTTTCATTGGAGAATGGAATTAAGTGACTTGTTCACTGCTTCAACCTGTCCATTTGCTTGAGGATAGTAAGAAGAGGAATGCTCTTGCTTATATCCTAACTTTGAAGACAAATCTTCCATCATTTTGTTCTGAAAGTTCCTGCCATGGTCAGTGACAAGATCCCTTGGAATACCGAACTGGGTGATAATATGGTTAAATACGAAATGGGTGGCTATTTCACCGTCAAATTTGATTGTGGGCGTAGACTCTGCCCATTTCGTGAAATAATCAACAGCCACAATAATATGATGGTGCCCCCCAGCCGAAGCTAGGCTACAATCCATAAAGTTGATCCCCCACTTGGTGAAGGTACCGATGATGATAATAGGATGCAAAGGGGAAGGATGCAAGTGAATATTACATGTAAACACCTGGCAAGGGTGGCACCTCTTGACCACATTAACGCAATCTTTAAAGATGGATGGCCAAAAATAACCTGCTCTCAGAATTTTTTGAGCTGTAGAAATCCCAGATAAATGACCACCACACGCCCCTCCATGGTAATCATTAAGCACAACCTCAGCCTCCTCATGAGTTAAGCAACGACGTAAAATGGAATCCACCCCACAACGGTACAAAGTATCATCCCCTATGAGGTAGTTCCTCACTATGTGACGTAGTCATCGACTTTCATCTCGCGAGAGGTGAGTAGGAACCTTCAATGTTTGCAAATAAACAATAATATCCCCATACCACTAGTCCATGGTTGAGATGAGAAAGATATGCTCATCAACAAGAGAATCCTCATGAACCTCCCCTTCGTGCAAATTTGGAAAACCTGATATGAGATCAACAAAAGCTAAATATTTCTTCGACTTTGCTGAAACAAACTCGAGATCAAACTCTTGGAATATCACAATCCATTTATTATACTTTCCCCCAATCATCCTTCTAGTGAGGATGAATTGAAATGCATTAATGTGAGCTACAACCAAAGTTTGGCGAAGGAGGATGTAATGCCTCAAATGCTGAACCACATGGACGGTGGCTAAGGCTAGCTTCTCAACATGGGTATAATGAAGTTCCGCATCAATAAGGTTTCAACTAAGATAGTATATGACATGCTCATGGAGCTCCTCATCCTCTTGAACCAATACCATACTAATCGTCTCTTGAGACATGGCCACATAAATAAAAAATTCACGGCTATAGTCTAGTGGACTAAGCACAGGGGATGATGCCAAGGATTTCTTAAGAGCATCGAAAGAATCCTGGGTTCGCTCATCCCAGTAAAAAGGGGTGTCTTTATTCAACAAACTCATGAATCCTTTAGTCAAATTGGAAAAATTGACTACGAACCTTCGCAAGAAGTTTTCCATACCTTGTAAACATTGAAGATGTCGAATGTTACGTGGTGGAGACAATTGAAGTATTGCCTCAACCTTTAAGGGATCGACTCTAATTCCCTCCTTGGAAACAATCAATCCTAGTAAATGACCAACCCTCACACAAAATATGCACTTATGAGTATTTAACCGAAATGTAGCTCCGACATTTTTAAGGCCGAAGGGCATCTTCTGATATGTAAAAGTTCCCTAAGGACAAATAAATGCAGTCTTATGTTGATCCGTGGGTTTAATTTGTATCTGATTATGTCCAAAAAAGTCATCCATAAAGGAGAAAACCTCACTTCCCACCCAGTCATCTAAAATATGATTAATAAATGGTGCAGGGAAATTATCTTTAGGACATGCTCGATTTAAATCACGGAAATCAGTGCATATTCGGATCATTCCCTGCTTCTTATCCACCAAAACGTGATTTGAAACCCACTCCATCAAGGGAATGGGATAGATAAAACCAACTTTGAGCAGTTTCTCTATCTTTGCTTTAATGGAGGGCGCTTTCCTAGGATTCAAGGAACACAAACATTTTTTAACTAGTTTAGCATCCAGATAGGTTTTTATTTCATGTTCGACAATGTGAGGATCTATTCCCAGCATCTCCTTATACGACCAAGCAAAAACATCACGGAATTCCTTGAAAATTTCAGTGTACTCCTTAATCTCATTAGGGGAACAATCCGCCCCAATGTAAACATTCTCAATCTTACTAGGAACATGAGAAATGTCGATAGGAATCATAGGTGACAAGTTCGCCATGTTCCCTTCAGCACTCTGACCAGGAGAGCTTGATGGGACCACAGGACTACCAACTTTCTCGCTTCGAATCACCCTAAAGTTATCACACTCTAAATGATCAAGCTTAGGGAGGAAATATGATCTATGGTGCAACTCTCCCCAAGGTTTCTCTATCCTAGACATAGCCTCAAGAATAGCCTCATCCAAAGGAAAAACATCATCAAGGCAGTGGTGAGAGTGAGATGAATCTACTGCCCAAGTATGAAGTGCATAAGGGTCCTCCTCCTCTGTACACAAAGAGGAAGGACTAGGCTCTGCAACATGATCAAGATTCACTTGATACATGTTGAAGCCTTAGCTATGTATGTGGTTGAAAAGGTGTCTAAGACTCACAACAGGGGGGGGGG
>LPNX010837536.1:653316-691903 GCA_001517045.1 Pseudotsuga menziesii
AGCCTCTGCTAGCACTTGTGAATTTGATCCCTAAAGGATCTGTTTTCCAGTGAAGGAAAACTGGATTGATGAGGAGATAAAAGGAAAGTGAAAACTAACTGTGAAAATAAATCTAATCTAGATTTACACTAGTCTAAGAGAGGTATTTGGTTTGATTTACAAATCAACCTGATATGTAAGACAGGAAAGCATTTAATCGAATTAACAGAAACGTAAATAAGATCATTTACTTATCCTTTAACTCACAATCAATTAATGAAAATTAACTGACAACAATTTAAAATTAACTTCACTCAAAGTTAACCTACATGCACGTATGTTAATTAAAAAATCAACATATTTGTTATCTGATTTCACTGCATAATCATTTGCAGAAATAGATGAAGAATTTAACAGAATAAACTCTTTAAAACTTTATCAGTACATGAATCACTAACAAAAAGAAATCAAAGTTGTGAATAAATGCACTCATCAATTGCAAAAGACAAACAACAATATTGATACATCTGAAGCAAAAAAAAATTCATGATTCATTAAATAAACTTAATGAATGAACACCAAGATATGTGAAAGAATATCATTTACTGTATTAAATATTTTTTTGCAAAAATTACATAAACCTCAAGTAAACAGAGGTATCTCCAATCTCTTGTCTTGGTTTTTTTCCTTTTTCAAAAGTCCCTGGTGTATCTGAAGTCTACCCCTTAAATAATTATTACAAATAATAGATCTCCATCAAAATGGGATCGAAAAGACCCAAATAAATCTAATAACCAAGAAAATCTCTCCATATTTTCCAAATCTCCAACAATTCTTCTATGTTGGGATAGTTAGCTGATTCGAGCCCAAGTTGAGAATCACATTTGTGATTCTCCATTTCATTTTTCGCTAACTTGTGCTAGATACAGATCTAAATATGGATCTTCCCTTCAATAGAAAGAGGCTGTTTGATTAACCGATCCACGTCTTCAATGCAGATATGATCAAGTCCTTGGATCTTCTCCTTTGTATAATCTTGTCTTTCCTCAACCTGTTCAATCATCAGCCTAAGAGGGCATGCATTCTCGATGAGACCCATCATAGGAAAACACAAAGTCTCCATTAAATTATGAACAACATACCATCTCCTTCCACAGACAGCCTGCACTTTTTTAATAGCCTCATCAATCGCTGACCTTATTCAGTTGAAAACTGCTAAGGATATTGATGTTTTCTTACTTGTGTTTCATGTATCTTTGCCAATCCACAACATCATCATAAGCCTTGGAAGCTTGTTCTCTCTTTTCTACCTGATCCTCAAGGGAAACAGACACCTTACCAAAAACAATATGAGTTTCAAAAATATTATCAAGAGTTTGAAACAACTCCCTGATTAACTCATGATGCTCCTGATTTGTCTTGATAGCCAATTCTTTAAATTCTTCTTATGAAAACCTAGAGAATGAAGATGAAGCTGCACTTGCAGTTGCATCTTCACATTACTTCTCAAGTAAGGCTATCTTCTATACAAAAACAACATTTGCAGTCTTCTCGCTTTCTAGTTCAAGCTGAAGAGAAGCACTTTTGACCTACAGCTCATTATACTTGTCTTCGGATGTCTTCATAATATTAGAAACATGATCTTCATGCTCTTTCTTGCTTTGCTCCAGCTCTTCCTTTAGTTTTCTTATTTATTCATTTCTTCTATCAAATTCTCTGTTCAGTGTGTTCACAACATGGAAATTTGCACCTGTGAATGATCCCAAAGTAGCAGCAGTATCTGTAGCATCCACCTATGGATCACCAGAATGTTGAGTCCAAACTGTATGGTTCATGATAGATGCATCCATACCACTTTGATGCCTACTTCTATTTTTTCTCTTCTTAACTACTACATTATCAGATTTGTTGTAGTAGTAGTATCCAAGAGAGATTACTATATCCTCATTAAACTCTTTAGTCAACTCAGTTGTTGAAAAATTCCCAACTACTGTGGAAACCAAAGTGGATGTCTGAATTACAGTAGGGGGAGGCATAGGCACAGTAATATGAATAGTAGGCGAAGGAAAAGAAGTGTTTGGGGCAACAATTTATTCATAAGTTGAAGAGATAAGTGGAACAGTAGAAGTATCAGAGGAAGAAACAGGAATACCAGTATTTACAAGCGATGATGAATGGACAAAAACCTTATCAAAAACAGATGTTGATGATAAAGAGAATGAAGATATGTGTAGATGAATCTTAAACAATTGAGACTCTTTGGTATTCTATTGAAGCATGGGGTTTGAAATGGAAGAGAGGATATAGGGGAAGATGTGGTTGTCACAATGTGATAAAGTTGAGACAATGATGGTGGTGGAGGTACCCTAGCAGGTAGAGTGGATAGTGTCTGGATGGATGACAGGAGTAACACTGCAGTTGAAGATTCAGGTACAAAAGAGGGTTGTGGGGTTTCAGGAACTGGAATGGAAGTCTTCTTAACCTTACTATTAAACAGATCTAGAAAATCTTACAAATGGTCACCTTCCTCTTCAGTGATAGGCACATGAGAAACTTCTTCTTCTTCTTTATCAGAATTAGTTAAGTCTATGGTATGAGCCGAAGAATAAGGAACCTGGACCTTTAATATTTTCAGTGAATTAATGTCAGCCATCACCTGATCAATAGTTGTTTGAGTGACTACAGTAGTTACTTGAACATTATCAACAGGCTGATTAATTGCAATTTCCCGAGTGTCTATGTGACAAACATTAATAAGATAATAGTTAAATAATTAAACAATTAATAGTTAGGTTAATTAAGTGATTATGAAAGGAGGCGTCTCCTCATCATGAATGTCCAAGCCATATTTAAGGCCAAGATATCTTTGTAATATCCATCATCTAATTAATATTATTCTTATTCATCATCCAACATGATATTCAGATTCGACTACTAACGAACCAACCGGATTCGGTTGCTCCTTTTGGTATCAGAGCAGATTCGCTCCTGTACTTTGAGCTCGGACTCGGCTCATCAATTTTTGATACATCTGCTACTCCATTTCACCCATACCTCCTTCATTATTCCATGCATCCCCCATCCTTCATATTTTTCCTAGGTGCTACTCCACGACCTCCTCGCCTCTCCCCCCTCACGCCACTTCATCTCCCTCCATGCCGCATCCTTCTCTGCTACGTCTCCCCTTCACTATCCCATCTCTCACCACTTCACTGCTACGTCTCCCTCACCACCATTCTGCTGCACCTCACTTCACTCGACCCTCCCTTCATCAGTTCATCCCTCATTCATCAGCTCGGCCCTCCCCTTCTCAACCCTCCTCTTCCTTCCCTCGCATTCCACCCCCATCCTCCCTTCTCCCATCCCCTGCTCCTTTGCCCATACTCCATGCCGCCTCCCTGCTACCATTCTCTTCCACCTCTGTTGCACCAACACCATTGTTGCTCCTCTGTCCGCGCCCCACCCCTGCGTGCTTCCACAGCCTCCCACTCTATGCTTCTCCCACGCCCCTGCTCCATGCCACCTCCCTCTCCACGCTGCTCCATCTTCCCGCCTCCTCCCCTTGGCGCTCGCCCCAACCGCCGCCAACCTCCCATCACACGTCGTCGCTCCCTCCAACTCCACGACCTGCAACCAAAACATAAAAAACCAAAACAATATATTATATTATAATATAATAAAATATAATATAATATAATATTTTAATATATCTAAAAAAAATCAAATATTATATTTAATATTATAATATTTGTTTAATATATATATATATATATATATATACAAATATTCTATAGCTTATGAATAATAATAATAATAATAATAATAATAATAATAATAATAATAATAATAGTTAATTAATTAATTAATATATTATTATTCAAAATTTCACCTTAAAAGGCCAAAATAGCTTTCTACAAATATCCATGGCATATTATAGTAAGAGTGACGAATTCATAGATCTCCTTGAGGAAATCCTTAAGGACATAGATGAAATAAAGAAAACTATGGACGAAACATTTAAAGTAAATGTAGATGGAGGTGAAAATCACATAGAAGAAGCCGCCCAAGTTGATGAAAAAAAGGAAGATAGAGTAGGCCAGTATGTCATCCCCGATGAGAGTAATGGAATCAATCAATATAACATGCAATACAAAGATATAACATACCCTATTAATAAGGGAATTGGCAATGAAATAATTGACAAGGAGAAGGATGATCCTGACCAAGGTTGTGATAAGAGACAAGCCAATGTTGCTAGCAATAAAGGTGATCAATGCTACGAGAAAAATGTCACAATCACAAACACACGAAGGATAGATATCATCACAAAGACGACTATAAAGAACATCAAGGGAAGCAACTATAATATCTATCAGACACAAGATAAGATCGGTGTTCTTATGAGCATTATAAGCACAAGGATCCCATTCAAGGGAATTGACACAAAATGTGTTGGGAATAACAACACGAAAAATAGTTAAGATTGTAATGTATGTTGAGCATGTTCAATTGAAGACAAACATAGTTAAAAGAAGTAATCACACAAGTAGAAAAAGCGTAAACAAAACTTCACCAAGTTCATACTTATTGCAAATACCAAGACATAATAATCAAAATGAGGCAATGGTCATAATTAAAATCGCACCTCTCAAGTCATCAGTGTAACATAGAGCCAGAATAAAATATGACATTAGGAAATACTCTAACTTTGAGGACAAAGCTCCCTTATAGGGAGTGGCAATGTAACAAACATTAATAAGATAATAGTTAAATAATTAAACAATTAATAGTTAGGTTAATTAAGTCATTATGAAAGGAGGCGTCTCCTCATCATGAATGTCCAAGCCATATTTAAGGCCAAGACATCTTTATAATATCCATCATCTAATTTATATTATTCTTAGTCATCATCCAACATGATAGTCGGATTCGATTACTAACTGACCAACCGTATTCGGTTGCTCCAGTCTAACACAGAAGTCATCTTTGTAAACTTTTGCTTAAACTGTTGGGAAGTATGTATCAAAACTTTGACTTGCTGAGCAACAATTTCCTGTGGAATATCTTCCATAGGACCTTTGCCTTTATCCCTATCTAAGATAGTTGTCACTGATGAATCTTTGGTTACTTGAGCTTACTTCTCTTCCCTGTCTTTTCTCAGCTTTTCCCGAATGTCTAATTCCATTTCCCTGTAATTGTGAATCTTGTCTCTGAGTTCTTTCTAATATTGTAGGATTTGACTTTGTTCCTCTTTTCTTTTGGCCCTGGCCAAGACTTTAGAAAAGGTATCTACTCCTTGGTATATGGATTCATGCAGAATTTCTTCATGAGTGTATCCACCTTTGAAATGGTTCTACCTGAGATGAGCATCAAGAAATCCCTTGGGATCATGTTGTCTCTTGATAGCAAAACAAAGCTTTAGAGAAACTATATGGTCACTTAGCTCTCTAGCCCAGGTTGAATTTGGTATGCTTACAGATCCAAGGGTCTAAGGGAACTTAGGCCAAACTCTTCTTTTGGGTCCAGCAAGCTTCTTATAAACTTCTTCAGTCACAGTCTGGAAAGATACTTCTTCAATGACCAACCTATCAGGGACAACCTTTGGAAACATGTGGATAGTATTGCTTCCCTAGACCCTGAAATATGCAAAGGACTCGCCAACATACCAGTCACCCATCATAGCAATAATGGTTTTGGCTTCGACTGAGAAGGCAGAATCTTCCTAAGTTTAAAGATTAGAAAATGAATGCAGCTGAGGAAGTTTTCACAAATTTCATAGAATCTAGTTACATAATTAGTATCCCACAACTATGAATAATAAATAGGTACCGGAGGGGGCGGTAAAGCCCAGTTCCATCCCAAATTGGGATATTGAAAATGAGTGTAGAATACATCGATGACAAAGTCTAACAAAAAGAAATTAGGTTTCTTCCTGGAAGTAGCCTTTTGATTACTCTGGATTGTTGTTCTAAGCTCTAGGGATAAGATAGAGGCCCATGGGAAAGATTCTCCTGTGGTTATGACGTGATGGGCCAATGGAGCCCATTCGGCTTTGAAAATAGAGCAATTGGGAAGACCATATAATCTGCATAACATAGCTGCTAGTAAAGAAAAGGGTTCTTTAAACCAGGTGATATGATAAAGGTCATCTTTCCTATGAGAAAACTTACCGAGTTCACTCTTCCATGATTTTAACATTCCAACGAAATTGAACTTGGTCTTAGAGGCTCGAAAAAAGTCTGCGTCAAGGGGTTTCCTATAAAGACATCAAGGTGAAAGGTAGCAAGTTGTGCCCCTATAATATTGTTGAAGGAATGATCAGTGGGGCCCTGCATGTTCCATGATCCATTTGAACGCATCGTTATAAGGAAGAATTGTAGGTCTAGCAACAATGGCATGGAGCCCAGAATCCCTAATTCTTTGGTAGGCTAGCTAGTCGTTCGGGATGTCAGAGACGTCATCGTTATAAAAAATGGAGTATATTCTAGACCAATCAATCTGATAAGTTTCATAGATTCTGCCATTGGTGTCGGAGAAAATATTGAAGTTTGGATCTTTGGTCAACATATCCTTTTGAAGGTTCTTACAACGAGTAGTTCAAGCCATTACGGAAAATGGGGAACTCTATTTAAATGCATAAACTAGGAATTAAAACTAATTCAGACTATTCTACAGTGAGTAAATATAAACAAAGAAATGGATAAGAGAACCAGCCTGAAATCAGTGTGAAAACCCACGTGGTGAAGTAACTCAAAATAGTAAAAGCAATAAAGAAAATGTACAAGGCGTTACTATATATAGATTTTCCACGGGTCAAATTAATACCGTAGGATTAGAATGGATGGACAGTAAGTATTAAATCTTGCAGGATGTGGGATCACCACATGAGTTTTAAGTTTTATTTACCATCCCGCAACCCACATTCCGCAACTACGGGATGCGGGATCACAATACCATCGAAAATTTATTCAATCCTTTCCACAATCCACATCCCACAAAATGACGGTTGCGGGTTGCAGAAATATATACCAAAATATTCAAAATAAATTACTTCCTGCAATCCGCATTCCACAAATTGCGGTTTGCAAGTTGCGGGATGACCAACTTGCACACACAAAAACCTTTTCCGCATTCTACAAATTGCGGGTTGCAGGATGAAAACTTCGAAAATGTTAAACTTCAGAATCCCACAATCCGCAAATTGTGGGTTGTGGGATGGAATAATTTCCGTAACAGATATTCTTCCGCAACTCGCCAAAAGCACATAAATCATGCATAAATTCCAAAAATTTGACTGAGTTAAAATAAAGAAACCATGATGAACGTTATAGGGGCCTCAAAATGATTTAAGGAATTAAAACAGTTACCTTTGTATGTGTAATTTGGGGCTCCCTTGTTTTAGATAACATGGGATATGTTGCACCTACAACAATACACCACCAATGTTGTAGGCAACGTCACGTCTGTCTCTACAGGTAGAATTATCACTCGAAGTACATAGTGAAGGAAGAACTCAATGATCCTGCATATGAGATGTGTGAAAAGAAACCGAATTCAACGAGATCAAATCCTTACCAATACTAGACCCAATCATAAGGACAGGTGCAAGACAACTAAAGGTTCCCATGAGAGAAGGATACATACCCACACCCACATTCTTAGTTGTCGACTGAGAATTATCAATAATGGGGATAGAAGTTCCCGATGATGCTTTAAGGCATGGATTCTGGAACGATTTTTTATCAATACTAACTGTATTTCCATCCAAAGGAAATCAAACCACTCGAAATAAGGAAGAGGCTACAGCTTGTATATTGTACATCCAGTTCTGACCTAGTAAAATATTGTAGTCAAGGGGCGCATCAACCACCTCAACCTCGATCACCACAGTCTTCCCCCCTAATTGGACCTCTAAGGAAGGAAGAATCCCATGTAGGTGAAATGATCTTCCATCAAAAGAAGTTAACATGTTCGCATATTTAGACAACGTGGGAGAACCTAAGCCCTTCCAACAATCCAAAGACATCACAAAAGTAGTAGCGCCTTCATCAATCACAGTGCATTTGATGGTGTAGTTAAGACACTCTACGTGAATGAAAAAAGACACATAGTAAGGCAAGCGAGGTTGTATTCCATGAGTTTCAAATTTGATCATGGAAGAAGAGCTATCATCATCCACCCCATTAGCAAACAACAAGGCCTTTCTCTACGAAGGAAAAGTCTAAAGTACTTCGAATCCAAACATCCCACAAGGAGTCTGGCCCAAATCCTCGATAATTGAATAGTTTTGGGAGGCTCGAGCATTAGGATTGTGTCTTGAGCGCTTTAGGAATCCCTTTGGAATGCAAGACAGGACTTCAGATTTATCTGTAGGATTTTCAATTCGCAAAGGGTTCTTAGGTGGAGCAGGTTCTTTCCCAAGGTCTAGTTGTGACGTACCATAGTCTTTCACATGTGTCTAAATACTAGTATCTTTCACCATGTTAATGCAATCGTGACCACTAGTGAAATCCGGCAGGTTTTGAGTTCTACTAGACACACTACCCAGATCAACGGTCCTCGAGTTCATATTTTGATTATTTGGTAAAGGATTTGTAAACACAGTTGGGCCCTGTGTTATGAACTTTGAGGAATCATCAATACGAGGGCACAAGTGAAAGTGGTGATCATCCTTACACAACTTGCAAGGTAATTTTACCTTCCTCTTAGCCTTTTTGTCCCCCCCAGCATTATTTGTGTTCCTGTCATTACTCTCATTATCATTTTTATTCCCACCCTTTTTATTATTTTTTCCTTTCTTTTTATTCCTTCCAGGTTGCTAGTTACCTTTCAAGTTTGATGATTGCACCTAGAGTACATCCACTGACTGGGAAGGAAGGGATGGAGTTGTAGCTTGCCTCGAGGAAAATTGGTTAAGCGATAACCGACTCACTTGTTTCATAACCGAATCCATAGGTTTGGTACTTGCGGAGCCAAAAATACAATTAGCATTCAGCCCAGGTTTGAACTTGGGGTCGAAATTGTAACGAGGAGAATTAGGTATGATCTCATAAAGGATCCCACATTAAGCACAAATCAAGTCTAACTACTGAGCCCTAACAATAGATTGGTCCTCATTTTGCACTCTAGATGTGGAAACATCCTTCGCGATATAGGGTAATACCAACTTAAGGAACAACTCTAGAAGAAAATATAGTGGTATAAATGCTTTACTCATCCTCTTCCTTCTACGCCACTCTTGAATGTGATCCAAAATGTAGGTGGCTTTATCTTGCTGAAATGTTGACAAGAGTTCGATATTGGCATCGTAATGCATGGGTAGTTAGAAGTGGTTAAGAAAATTCATCGCAAGGTCATTAAATGAATAATATGTCCTCCCCCAGGTAGCTCTATATACCAATTCGTGGCAGGACTTGTGAGGGTGCATTGAAATAGTCTCAAACAGATCGAATCGTTGTTCAAGGAATTGGAAGAGTACCAAAGATGGAAGGTTGTGACATGCTCACTAGGATCTTCACCGGACTTTTCTTTGAATTTTGGGATGTTTGAAGGAACTTTGGTAGGAACAGCCAACCATGCTAGTTTAAGAGACACAAGATCGTTGGTCAATCTTGAAAGATCACGTAGATTCAAATTCGCAAGGAAAGGGAGCCTAGGTTGAGCCTGTTGGTTCCATGCTCCCTAATAGGACTTGTTCGCATAAGGTTGATTTCTATGTACACCATGGCCTTGGCCAATGGGATAACAACCTCCTCCCATATAGGGTTGTGTGTAATGATTTTGGTTTGGAGTACCTTGAGGCGGGGGTTCTACAAAGACATAATTAGGTGATCGATACGCGAGTTGATACCCGGATCTGTAAGGCGTGTAGGTTTGTCCATAAGATGGTCTGTAAGAAGTTCCATAAGATGTTCCGTAAACAGGAGCATGAGATGGTCCATATGAAGGTACATATCCCACTGACACATAAGGAGGGGCATGGCCCTGTGATACTATGGTGTTAGCAGAAGTGGAACGAACATGGCTAGTAGCAGAGCTCCAGCCAGAAGGCCCACTAGAGTTAGGAAGATGATGCATGGTTAAAAAGGAATTTGAAGGAATGGGCGTGGAAGATGATGGAATATGTGAAGGGATATAGCTAGTGCTCCCAATATTCACATGTTTAGGTTTTGGTCTGCAAATAGGAACTCTAGTGCTAGGACTATGATGTGTGTGTGAAGGTCCCTCCACCATAGGGATGGAAGGTGTAATGCGACTAGAGCTAACAAACCTCTCTACACAGAAAGGAATGGAGGTGCCCCTAGATGCAGTACCAGGGTGAATCTTCGATTCAACATGAGGTTCCAGACTGGTCTCGGGAACATCAGGCATGCCATAGCTAATAGTGCTAGTGCTGACGGGTTCATGGTGATTCTCATCCCTCAAAAACCAATACCGGTGATGAGGGCATATATAGTCTGTGAATCATGTGAAATATTCTTGTGACGACCCATTCGAATGACGACCAGACCCTAACGGAGTGCCATATGCACTTGAAGGCTCAGCCTCCCACAAAGGACGATGTGAAGAGGGCTTCTTCGAGATCTCAAGAACTGGGTCCCCCATAGTGTGTGAATCAAAGTGAGGAGATGTAGAAGGAGGAAGTCCTGCTAAGAGACGAGAACGATGAGGTGCCACACTCGAATCCACAATGACTCAATAAAAAGAAAAGACTCGATCTATCTATGCAACCCTAATAAATCTAGTGTGCACAGAGCATACACCTAAGAAATTCTAAATCCAAACAACAACCAAACTAAGGGTAGGATAAGTGAGCTCCTGAATGAAGCAGGTATGTATTACGTAGGAGACGCTTGAGACTCCCATACACAACAAGAAGAGGTCCATAACCAATTATAGTGGCCCTCAGCTTCAATGCATATAGCGACTGTGTTGTACGAACCTTACCTGGCCAGGACACCTGTAGAATAACCTTTGCAAATACCCCCTCGATAAACTAGGTAAGGAAACTAAGGTCACCTCAATATAACCAATGCTCAGGCAGACAGTCGCAGGCGGGATCGATTGTATGGGAAGGGTAGCAAAGCCTAAATCCTAAAAGCACAACTGGTACCCCAAGGGTGCACCAAAAAATACCTCAAAGGTCCCTGGATATGAATACAATCATGGAAATATATTTGGTGCTTACAAAAATTGACCATGGGTCGTGCCAATCACAATCGCGTGCACTGCCTCGTGCTTAACTCCCATGTAAGAGGAGCATCATGAGAAACACTAATTATATCAAGGGTTTCACAGTCTCACCTGGATAGACACCTACTTGTTTTGTTTAGTGGTCTTGGAGAATTGACTCACACTGAACTATTCCAAGACCCTGAAACCTATTCTTGTTGATGCACCCTGGAAAACAAAAGAGTGTAATTCATTTTATTAAGAGTTGATTTTATTTGGATGCAATTACTCAAAGGGTAAATGGTCATGCAACTAATGAAGTTGTGACTCAGCAGTGAAGTAAATATGAACACCTAACAAGCAATGCCAAGTGCAATGTGTAGAATGAAGAACAGGTTATGCCACTACATGAGGTGCAAGATTTTTCCTTACAATGTAAGTGCAATCATTCCTATATGAAAATATGACTCTAATAACATTAAGAAAACCTAATGCAAGTACTGTGCCAATGCAAAATGCAAGAAATGCATAAGTATGCAAAAGAAAAAATATTTTTGTATTTTTTGCAAATAAATGAGATGTGAAAGCAAAAAATGACTCTACAACCCCCAAACCCTGCAAACACTCGCAAACAACATCCAAGCAAGACACTAAGGTAAAAGAGACCTAATGCACTAATCTCAAAACAAAAAAAGGATAAATGGATGGAAAGAACAAAGCATAAAAAATAAACTAAAAGAGGTCTCTAGTCAGAAACAAAGGGTGTATACAGACACCAGAAGCATCTAAGAAGACTCGAGAATCATAAAAAATCACCCAACAACACTTAACCCTCCCACTAAGGCTTAAAATCAAGGTATGCGTGATTTTTCTCAGTAAAAGTGGATACATATGCGATTGTTCAAGTAAAACCCACGTGTATACGTGTCTGCGAATGAAAACCCAACATATATGAAGAAAAAGAGAGAAAAATAAGGAAAATAGATAAGCTAAGACAAAATTTACTTCTTCAGGACCCTACTGGGAAAACATGCCCCCAGACCCGACAAAGAAATAGAGAAATCCATAGCAATTCAAGTACATTAAATACCAAAAACCCCAAATAAAAAGAACTAGGAACCTCCCCAGTGGAGTTGCCAATTCTGCTACGGAGAGAAACTTCCTATGGCTTGGGGTGTACCACAACAGACAGCTAAACACCAGAAATCAATCTTTCCCAATATGCAAGAGAAACCAAACATCTAACACTAAGGGATATTGAATGGTACCTTGTTCCAAACGGTTGAAGTAGATCCTCATTGAGCTTTTCCAATTCACGCTTGCATTAGCAATTTGCTTTCAACAACAGCAAACAAGACAAGCATGCTCTATATAATGTGTTAGACATACTCTAGCATATATATTCAATAATGTTTAAGAAATTAAATGCATCCATGGAAACAATATTCGTATTCAAATGCACATTAATTAGACAAGAAAATATATTTCTTTTAATAAAATTAGAGATTACAAAGTGACAACCTCTGTCGGCACATATACGAATTGGAGAAACCGAGTCCTCCACCTAGGCCTCCGCCACCTCAATCCTCCATCTCCCGATAGCAAGCTCACAAGACAAAGGCAAACTTGGGAAGAACACAAAGTGCTCCAAAGGGACAAAGGGATGCAGAATCAAGTACAGTAAACTGAGGCAACAATGAGCTATAGTTTCTCTGCTCTTCAATTCCTCCTCCTTCAATGTATCCAAGGGGTTCCTTATATAGCACACCAAAAGGGAAATGGAGGGTCGAATCCGAGCATTCTCAAGGAATTTGGAAGGCCAAGAGTCAAGTGGTTTGGATTCATATGAGGAAAAATCCAAAACTATTTGGCTTTATGCACACATCACGATGTACGCAGGTTTGAGGTCAAAATTCGCATGTACACGTGAGTATAGTTTTAAAAGTCCTGTACAACAATAAACAAGGTTTTTAAGGGATGATATTGGAACATCAAAGTATAATATTAGTTCATGGGGCTCATAGAGTCTACATAGGGACAGGGAAGGCCATAAATATGTGATCAACCATGTGTGGTAAAATCAACTATAACACTTCCATTGTTTAGTCTCTACAATAATATTAAGACGTTGTTAATCATAATGAGAAATATTTAATACCATTTCAAAATAAATATTGAATGCATGAAATATCATAATCATTACTGAGCATACTCAATGTTCCAGAGACTATTAATTCCACTTGAAATCAAAATTTTAATAATTCTGAACATTTCTAATAGTTTTACAGTTACTATAATCAAATCTTTCGGTATAATTTTGAGAACCTCTAACAAGTATATTCCCATCATGTCAAGTTATCTAAACTATGTTTTTTCCAAAATGTGTTTTTTTTAATCAAATGATATTATATTCCTAGCATTTCATACTGATCAATAAATCATATAGAATCTAGATGGTACCTTTTCCATTGTGAAATTTATCTTTTGCTTTCGACTACCTTACTGATTCCCATTCAACAATACTTCTTGCAACCTTAAGTACCTGCACACTTGAATAACAATTTCTTGCCAAAATTATTTGCATCATAATCTCATAAAGAAAACAACAAAATATAATGGCAAGTTTTTATTTATGATGTCCATAATATCTTGATACAACAACTAGTCTTTTGCATAATCTAAATGCATTACTTTCATGAAAAATTAGTCGTAAATTCTTTTCACTAACTTACACCTCAAGCAAAATTCATAACTTGCTTATATAAGCTTTAATTGACATTACCAAATGAAACTAACCTTGCTTCAGGTTTGAAAAGTTTCTAATTAACAATTGTACTTGTGCATTGCCCTAACAACTTTTGCAAGGTTTATTTACATCATATTCTCTTGTCGATGTGATTTTAAGCAGGACATAAAACTATATATATCAACAAGTTTATTCACCTATGCATTTACAAACTAAAGTTATATAGAATGCGCAACCTTGTTGCAACCATTTCGATCGTTATGCACAATACCTATGCATCTATCATAGTTCATCTTGCATATAATCAAAATCATGTTCTTATAGTCAAACTAATCATTCCTACATTTTTTAACTTGTTGCTTCTACTTGCATACATTATTCAATAAGCCGCTTTCTTAGTATACTAAATATAACTTTTACCTTGTTGTAATATTGAATACCTATTAAATTATTAAATTATTTACTAGATTAACTACATCATATATACATTAGTCATTAATCATATATGAATATGAATATATATAGTATTTTATTATAATATTTTATTTTATTTTTATAAAATAAATAAATATATATTTATATATTTAAATAATAATTATAATAGATTATTATATATATAGTAAGTATTTAAAAAACAAAATACTTACGCAAAGACTACTGAGACAAGGCATAAATACTTACTATATATATATAGTAAGTAAGTTGAGCAAAGACTACTTGTAATAATATTTTAATAAACAAAATACAATCTAATTAACTAAAACAAAATCACAATGACTGAAAAAAAAAGAGTCTCATGCATATTTCATGTAGATTAAAATCACAGAAGAATATATATATATATATATATATATATTTTTAAATATAAATAACAAACTAAATAAATAAAGGCAATTTAGATTCCATAACCAATAGAGAACTCAATCACAATATTAGTTACAAACCCGAAAACATAATTAACGTTGATAATTATCCATATATTCCAGATTCCATATATTAACGTTTACATTCTAATACATTCGAACCCAAAACACAAATTAGTATTAATATTCCTTCACCAAATAGCTGACACCAAGTTCAAAAGGGGAGAAAAAGGTCCATTTCCAAACTCCCATCCCGAATATTAATTTAGAATATTTGTTCGAGATTCCTCAATTAATTATTACAATCAAAATAATTTAATCTTTGATTCTCGAGCCCCCTATAGTTTTATCCAAAAAATTCCAAAAGATCTTCTTGATTGCCGAATGGCTTATTCGTTGAGCCATTGGTGCTCCGTAGCTTCCAGCTAGAAAATCTCGATATAGCTTTGACCATAATATACTCCATGATCTTGATATCTGAAATACAACAAGGAAAAATAAATAAATATAAATAAAAAAATATAATATAAAATGAAAGAGATGATAGCCATGATGACACATCACTTAGGTGAAGTGACTCAACCCAGAAATTAAGTTAAACCTGCACGACCATGGATGAATACGAGGTAAGAATTCAAAGTTTAAATTTAAGATTTATACAAGGGATTTAAATAATAACAAAATATCCCACTTTTCATGTCCACCGGGGTACACCGAAGGTTTTACCTTTGTTAGATGAACTTTAATTACTTGATTACCTTGGTAAAGACTAGTAATGCATAAAAATTCACATCAAATGATTTAAATAATTCCAAGATAACCAACAGTTAGGATTATAAGGGTTAGGCTATGTTATTAATCTTTAGTAAACTCAACCAATGGTGTTATTGTACATGGTTTAGGAGGGCCTTGCAAATGGTTTTAAGACCATGTGCAAGCCTCCTAAACAACCCATGGTTTTAGGAGGGCCTTGCACATGGTTTTAAAACCATGTATGGGGGAGATGTTGTAATGTTCGTTCTTAACAAAATAAAAAATAATAAAAAATATTATATGTCGGCCATAAATTATATTAAATATTAATAATAAAAATATTATATGTCCACCTTAAATAAAAAGATGTTTCTTTTAGTTTGAATCAAATCAATGGCTATATATAGGACACAAAAAAGCTCATAGAGGTTTTCAACTCGAAAGATTTGATCTCTCTCGGTGTTTGATAGAGCCTAGGATTTGGATCTATGCTAGTTATAACTACAAATTTAGGTGTAGATATAATCTTAATATGTGTCAAGTTTATGTCCATTGGGTAACTATAAATTCTCCCTACATTATTTGCTTTGTGATCCCTATTTTGTATTATTGTGGGAAAGAAGTATGGTTGAGCATAGTTTGGTCTTTGAGGCTTCAATCACTTATGATTTTAGAATCTAGAAAGGGATTTTTATGGACCAGGGAAAGTAAAGTGATTGTGTCTGATGGGTTTTAAGGGTTTTAATAGTCCAAGTAATTAATGGACAAGGGATTATCCTATTGCCTTTGACTTGAGGAATTTTGTAGGACAACTAAATTATTTTTTACAGAGTGTCATTTAGTAAATTAACCATTAAATACATATGTTGATCAATATGAAAAATGAGGTAATATATGCACATTATATATCATCACCATTTAGATGAAAGTCCACATAATCCAAAGTGCATGCACTACATTTTTCCCCTCAATACAATCAATTCAATTCAAGTATGAAGGAACATGACACTATTATGTGTCAAGTAAAAGTGCTATCACACGATGTAATGTAATGTGATTGATATGGTCACACAATGATAAAAAATCATGAAGTTTGCATCCATTCAAAGCTACAAATCCCTTTGTAAAAATGCTCTAGTAACATTCCCCTTTTAGTGTGGTTCCACATTTCGCAAGAGTTCTTGTTGTGAAAGTGAATGTTTTTACTTGATTTAAAAAAAAAAAGAGGTTTGTTACCTACTTTTTGCATACCTTTCTATTGTGGATGCAGAGGTCGACTCTCACCCTTCCCATTTTATATATGTTCTGCACTCCACATACTTTTCGATTGTGTATTTACTCTCCACATTGAATCTCTTTATGGAATTTGAAAATTTCCTCGTACAAGGTATGATCGAGTATTTGTCATGCATACTCCAAAAGGTTCATAATTGGGGTTGGTGAGTGGATGTATCCATATTTTATAATTCTGAAGAGTCATCATAGAAGGAAAAATGGAAAATACGAAGAAATATAATCTTTTTTGTGGAGACATTATCACTGTGTTAACTCAAGAACATAAAGACTTTCATGGGAAAACAACATATGGTATCATAGGAAGAGAAAAAGAAGAAGTTTAGCATGGTCTACAGGGATGGCCAAAATTAGATGCATGCTAGAGGCTCTTGATTTTAATGAATTAGTCTGGTGGTGTGCTAGAAGGTTTGATACCAAAAACATGATAATACAGGTGAATGAGGGACAAAGAACTCTAGTGTCTCTTATCCTAACCATATTTAAGATATTGTTGCATCTCTTAGGGCCAAACATAGTCTTGAATCTTCTTGAAGTTGAGACATTTCTAGTCTCTCAAGGTGAGCGTATGAAACTCTTGAAGCAATATCTTGAAAAACCATTGATGGGTTCCTTTGTCCCTTATCAAATTGAAGTTAGTCATATAATGGATATATATTTATTGAATTGTCCTAGCTTTTCAACTAGTTGGTTGGTTAGGAGACTATGACATATGTTTCAAAGTATGTGTTATATGTGCTATATTTCACTATGTGCACAACTGTTGTATTTGACTAGGCACAAATTAACATAAATTAAATAACTCATCATATTGCAAATTTCAGGTCCAAAACCAAAATATTTTCATGATGACCAATTTGGTTTTCACATTTTTTTTTTGCAAGACTTTTAAAACATTGAACCGCAAGACAGACATTTGTTATGAAATTGACCCTATTCAATGTTGGCACTTGACTATGATGATACACAAAGAATCTTTTCATTTTTATTAGCTCCAATATTCTTTTTTCAAGAGGTGTAGACATATGTTGATGGTGAATGATCCCAACATGTTGACCATGGAAGTAAACATGTTTCTTGATAGGAAAGGAGAATATGTTTTGGAAGAAAATCATACATACATCATACTTTATATATTTGTGAGTAGAACCTATCTCCTATCTCAATCTGTTTGCATTAGGTTCATCTCGATTAAATTATGTAGAGTGTGAAAAATGGTTTGTGTTCTTTAATAATAATAAGAAAAGGACGTTAATTTATTTTCACTTCAAGTTTGATGGATGTTCGTCAAGAGTATATAAATTTTCTCAAAAATTGCTTGAGGTTTTGATACTTTCAATTTGAATTAATGTAAAGCTATTGAGGTTTTGACTTGAGGGGTGGGGGGGGGGGTCGTAAAACCCATGTCGTTTTAGTTGGTTACAGTAATTAATTTCCAGAAGCTGAGGGATGTGAAGAGCGAGAAGGGACAATGGATATGGCGATTTTGATACAATTGAAGACACCTTTGCACCTTCCATGAGTGTCAGAATAAATAAAACATGATTTCCTCGATGACATGAGTAACCTCATGATTTTAAACACTTGTTTTAGGAGAAAGTTGGCATTAGAATTTCATCCATCACCCCTAGAGGGAGCTCCTCTACATCAAGCAGGGGTAGCAGTAATACAAATGAAGAAAGAGGTGGTGCTGATGATAATGATGGGGAATATCCTCATAGGATTAAAAATGAAATTGGACATACAATGCCCCAAATCCCTAAAAGGAAAATATTTGCAAGCAATGGTGATGAGGAAGAAGATGAGGCACATGTGGACTCAACTAAAGATATGGACGTCGATGGTTCAAATAAACTATCATATTGGACCTTCATGGAGATTAATTAAATAAATTTTATAGTTGAAGACATATATTGTGGAAAATTGAATACTGTAAAAAATGATCCAATGGTTTTTCATTGTGCAATATATAATAGAGATGCCTAAACATTGCATTTGGAAAAAATTGGAATGAAATATAAACAAATTATAAAGAACCATGACTATAGTGAATATCAAGAGGTTGAAACTCTTAAGAGTTTTGAAGATGCATCTAGCTACTATATATGTAGTTGCAAATTCTATGAGTGAATAGAAATCGAAGAACATCATGTTTAGAAGAAAGGTTCTTGAACTATAGGATACTTTGAATCTATGACTATTATTCGCACACACATTTTTATTAGAGGACCTAATGAACACCTTGACCAAGGATCCTAAAATTCAAGAGGGTCCCCAAAATTATTGATTGGAGTAAGGGAAAATGTTGCTAACATATGAGTTTATTGCCCGAGTTATACAAAATAACTTCCAACAATTCTTTTGTAACTACTGGAAGTATTTCCTGATTGAGCAATTATTCAATATATATCTAAAAAAGTAAACTTTTTCAAGGATAATTTTGTTCATACATTTATCAAGAAACATTTATACATGAATGAGAACAAGAGGCAATTATAAAACACACCATTGGATTTTAGGTTGGAACAAGTTCAAGGATGATGTGACAAAAAGATTTACATTTTGTAACAACGAATTGTTGTTTATGATATATTGGAGAGAAGGAAAAGTTCATTGTTTTAAGAGTAATTGATGTTCTTAAAGAGTTGGAGTGTCCCCACCTTGTAAAAAATAAGAAGACGATTTCAAACGAGCAAGTAGAGGTCAAGTTGATAAAATTTAATTCAAATCTCAACTCTGAATTTGATAGTGTTATGAATTTTCCTGAAGATGATTTAAGGAAATGGTTAGTTGAGTTTGTCACTAATAATGTGGTTGAGTTGAGCAGTTCTCATCAACAAAGTGTAAAATTGAAAGAAGTTGAAGATGAAATCTTCTCACTTACTGTAAAAGAGGAATTACTACTATCCCATTGTGAGCATACATTGAATTACATGTAAATAAATCAATGGAATTAACAGTTTTAGTTCGTTATGATATTTATGTTTTATGAATGATGAGGATATTTATTTAATGGAATTTGTGAGAAAAAAAACAAGGACTTGACAATTTCTTATATTATTTGAGTATAGACTATTTGATCCCCCCCTCTCCTCTCATTCCTTACTTCCCAATTGGTTTATCGTTTAACCTTTGTGTTTCATACAATTTGACATTAAGTTCAAGTTCTTAATTTTCATCTTCATCTCTTCTAGGTTCTTTCGTTTACAATCCTTGAGAGCCATATCCTATCCTAAAAAATGAAATTCCTTCTTTTACTAGTTGTTTCATTGAGGTCATAGTATTTTTTTATTTCCATTGACAAAATTTATTTATGACATTCAACAAATTTCATATTGGGATTTTAATGTTATGTATTTAAACCCGACTCCAAAACTATCCAAAATCATTTTGTTTTTATGGTTTCATACTTCACTTAGTGAATCATAAACCTTTAGAACTTTCCTTCCTATGCATTTTTATGATATTAATGTTTGAAATCATGCAAACTTTGAACAAAAGGCTCTAAGCTCAGCCCAAAAGTGTCCTGACTGGTGGCTTAGATTCATGGATGATACAAATGCTAAATGGGAACACGGTGAAGAAGAGATGGAGAAGTTTGTTGAGCATTTGAATAGCCAATCAAACCACATTAAGTTCATAACGTAGCAAGAGAAAGATCGCTCCATGCCATTCCTAGTTGTTATGATGAGAAAAAATACAACAATACTATTGAACATGGGGATTATAGGAAGTAAATCCACACTCATCAATTATTACATGCAAGCTCTCATCATCACTCCGACCAAAAAAGAGGGGTTCTTAACACTCTCATCACTAGGGAAATAAGGGTCTCGGATGAAGAACATATTCAACAAGAAAAATTGCATATTCATATAATGTTTTTTTTTTTTCGAGTTAGAGATTGAAAAATCCTTCAGTAAAGTAGAGGGAATACGATAGAGGATGACACACAGTGAATACTTTAACAGTGATGTACAACATAACCTGTTACTAACGTACATACAAGGTACAACCAATATAATTTCTTGGTATTAGGAAGAAGAACATAAAAACTGAGTTTTCTCCTCCAAACAATCTCAGAAACTTCTAAGTTATGTTAATTATCCTATCATCCCTAGATCCCAAAAAAGTATGTACTGAATTCCTTGTGCCTATAAGAAATCCTGCATGGGAGAAACATGGAGAACAATCAATACTAGAATTAAAGAACACAAATATGATATTATTCACAAAAAAATAAGGATATCAATCCTCGTAGAACATTCTCAAAAGACTAAGCATGACACCATGATTAAAGAAGCAAAATTTCTTGAGTGGATTTATCATTGGTCCAAAAGACGGATTAGGGAGGCAGTTGAAATTGCAAAAAACCCTATTTTCATCAACAGGGATGATGGATTGATCTTCAATAGAACATGGCTTCCTAGCATTAAGTCTTGGTTATCTAGTTCCATGGTTGCGATTGGAGGCATCAACTGCCACTATCATAATGTATTGCGTGCTTGATTCATATTTATTTGGGTTTTTTTTCAATCCATAACTTGACAATTGTATTTGTCCTAATGAAGAGCCACCCCAATAGGATTGAAACATTGACACTACAATGGAATCTACCCCAATGCAAACTCCAAATTCTATCACTAATAATAATTCCTACAAATTATCAACTCATTACATCATTTAAGGTTTTATGAAATGATCTATTGTTGTATGTGTATTTTCTTCTCATGTGATATCTAGTCTCTTAATAATACTTGCATAAGTTACAAAGGCATGCCATGGTTATTTGAGAAATTTATTTCTTTGTCATTATAGTATTTTGTTTACTGTATTTATTTCTTGATGTTCTTGGCCCATTCTCATGCAGGGTTATGCTTGAATGACCATCTTGGTTATCTAAAACAAATAGTTTCACTTGTGTAAATTAAGAATATATTGTGGGGTTTGCATTATAACACTCTCCTTCCATTCTCCAAAGAAATTCATGAAGAAATTTTCAATTATTAAGAGAGTACCACCTCTATAAAAACAAATGAGGGTATCTTGATCCCCACAAGATTTCCCTCAACATCAACATCTTTCCTTTAGAATACAATGTGATCAACAACAAGGTGTCACTTGTTGTGGATTGTTGCTAGAATAATGCAAATGATTTGGATAAGGAGGGGAGCGATCTTCCTATGAAACCTAACTCATGGTGCAAGGGGTCAATCTTTATAACTTCGTCAACCACTTGAGATGTTTGAGATCGAGATTTACTTTCTCGTCCCACATATGGATATACAATAGAAAATGGACACATAATGTAGATCTATCATCCTAGGTGAAATGGGAAAACTATGGAATTTTAAAGACATACTCATTTCTTTTTTCCATTA
The DNA here is from genome assembly GCA_001517045.1 of Pseudotsuga menziesii. NCBI lineage: Eukaryota > Viridiplantae > Streptophyta > Pinopsida > Pinales > Pinaceae > Pseudotsuga > Pseudotsuga menziesii. The sequence goes on from LPNX010837536.1 coordinate 675,504, forward strand.
AAAAAATGATAGATCTATTCTTACAAGTTTCCAAGTTGCATGAAATTCTATGACCCATTAGTGTTTATTTACAAGGAGAGAAGATTCCTAGGTAGGATATGACCACACATGTTATAGACCCCATCCTAGGATTATTTGGAATAAGAAATGAACCCAAAAATACTTTTGCTTATTTCTTCTTTGTGAGAAATGGGAATATAGGTTGAGCAATTCCCAAATATTTTAGGTAGTGTCCAATAGGAAGGATCCCAAAATCCAGACACTAGAGAATTTTTTTCTTATGCTCATTGTGTGATTTCCAAATAGAATGAAACCTAACTAGACACTTAGAGGGTACAAAACACATCCCATAGTATTATTAATCTTGGAATCAAGCCTAGATTGAAACATTGAGCCACTTTCACCCATCCTTAGGTTTGTATTCCTTGAAAGGATGACAGCCATTGCATTTCCAATCCTTCCACCATGTGGTTGGGATACCGATAACCTAATTAAGGAACATTCCATCAATAATAAGGTCCTATAAATTATCGAGGATATATTTGTTAGAAATCATAATCCTAAATTTATACTTAAGTCTTACCCATTACTTCTAACAATGAATAATGTTGTCATAAAAATTCATTGTATGAGAAATACTCTTCTGGAAGAGTCACTTTGTTGATAACAAAGAGGATTTTAATAATGGTTTTCATTCAAAAAAAATCAAGCGATATCAACAAATGAAATGGTCATTGAAATATAAGCTTGTGTGTAAGGATTGTTCCTACCAACTAAACTACCTTTTAATGGGTTTCCATACTTTCTAGATAGTCTAGGCCATGGTGGTTCCCTAGATATGAACTTTGGTAGGAACATGTAGTTAAGTATGTAGGTTTATATTAGCCTTGAATGGCACTCTACAAAAAATAAAATTAAGCACAAGGAACTTCCAGTTTTCTTGACTATCCACCACTTTGATGACCCACTTAACACATAGGGCCAATGCTTATTGAGTAATATAAAATCGTCCTTAGTCCTTACAAAGCTGTCAAATTGCAACATAAATCCCAATTAATGCAACAAAATCCCCTTTTCTCTTGTAGGTTGACACATCCAAGACAAATAATGTTTGACGAGAGATTCTCTATCCATTGATAGATTTCTTGAGAAGCGACCAAACATGATGCCCCATAAAACCTTTGTGGATATTGAAAACAAAAGGGATACCTAAAAATTTAAACAAATGACTCAATTGAATCGAGGACTAACCTTTGCATGTAATCCATTTAGGAGAAACCTATTGGGAAATTTGATAACATTGGGCTTTGGATTCTTATAGCTTAGATCCAAAGGGTTCATAAAAATTATGATGCACCCCAAAGAGATATCGAAAATTTTTCTATCATAAAAATGGTAAGAAATGAGTCCTTTAGAAAGTGTCCCTTAACCATTTATCTAACATTCAACTTTGGAAGGGGAATTCCTTGGATCAACCTTTGATAAATAATTTTGTTAAGTAACTCACCTAGATATTTTTCAACTATTACATAGATAGTTGGGGTTGAAGGGTAGCCTTAAATGATTGAATGAAATATCCTAACACCTTCCAATTTGGTTTGGTTAATGGAGAGATGGGTCAAGGCATCAACAGAGAGGGTCTCAATGGAATGCATGACAAAACCAAGACACCTTAGCATATATAGAATTAAGGGACTTACCTTTAAATGATTGAACCATTGATCTACAAGCCAATGAGAGCACTTGAGAAGTAGAATTGTGCAGTGGAATATCAAGAACAATGCACATTGAAAAAGTCAAAATTGAGAAAAAATTGATAAGAATTGATCAGTTAATTACAACATTAATCTTAATTATTTCCAGCAGTATACAACAGTGTTACAATAAGGAGAATTTGAATCATGTGGATAAGATTCGAATCCACCAACTAAAATTAACCGATTGGCTAACTAGGAGTGTCTAAATCACTGCATGGGAGCCGCAAGCCTAACTTATGATATCAAAATCAGTCCGACAATCAATTAAACTAGTTAAACCAATTAAATTGATGAGGTTTGTGGAAAAAGGCACCACTTCCCCATGCATCCATGAAAACTGGCACTAGACTAATTGAGAGTGATCTAACTGAATGTAACTGAAGGTTAACTCAACATAATTGGCTACCTACCACAACCAACTGATGGAGGCTTCTGGTGGCACTCAGAGTGGCTCCTATAATGTAGGGAATGGTCTCAGAGGCTCCTAAACTCATGTATATGCTGTAAGTGGCAGTTAACCTCTATATTTGTTCCCCATACTCTAGTACCATAATAATGTCTCCCTATGCTAGACAAGATGATCAAATAGACTATATATGGACAAGGGAGGATTATATAATCCTAACACCCCCCCTTAATCCTGACTTGGACAACTTTGGGCCTTGGAAACTAGGCCAAAAGTCACCCATACAATCTAACAAAAAATAAAACTTCTTAATAAACTAAGGAAAATGGGGACCCCCCCCTCAAAATAAGTAGGAACAAGAAAAACAAGCTATACTTAAGAGAAAGTTTTCTTCTTTGGGTAATAACTTGCAAAAAGTTTATTTCAATTTGCAGCACTATGCACCAGCATGGCTCTTCTATGCAGCAACATCTTGAAGCTGTGCATGTGAACGTCTCAATGTTCTTCTGATCTGATGGATGTTGTATGTGTTTCTTCTTTATGGAGGTGGAATGGAATGATCAATTTTGTTCTTCTCACGTGGGACAAATGGTTGATCATTCACTATCATCAGGTAGCTCTTTCCTGAAATTTTGTTGCACCACTCTGTAAATAAAGAAACTGTGTGAGAGAGTGTAACATGCTCATTCTGATATTGAGACCTTGTTCTCCTTCTGTCTCATGGATTCCCAGCACCATCCCCAGCTGCTTCAATTAGATTTTGGGCCCATTTAGGCTTAGGCTACTGATTTGGGATGGGAGGTGGGATTGGATCTAGATTCGCATGAGGTACAACCTCAATATCAAGATCATGTTGATCTTGTTCCTCTTCATTTGAATCTGAAACATGTGACAAAATATTATCATCAAAAGGAAATGGAAGAGTGTTTATACCTTCTTGTGCTTTAGATGGCGGTATATCAAGCAACTGATCTTCTTCAAAATGAACACTGCGCTTTATGAAGTACTTCCTAGTTGCAAGTTCCATCAAATTATATGGTTTTTCATCCTCAACATATACCAATAGTCTACATTCGATACTCTAGGCTTGGAATTCCTTCCTCTTATCCATGGGTATTCTGGCACAAGCTTTGGAACAAAAAACTCTAAAATGAGAGACATTAGGCTCATGCCCATGCAGTGATTTGAAAGGAGTGCTCCCAACCACTAATTTATGAGGCACTCTATTCTTTATGTATGAAGCACAATTTACAACTTCAACCCAAAGAGAAAAATGAAAATTCTTGGCTTGGAGAAGACGGGTTTCCATCTCCTTCAGTGATCTATTTTTCCTCTTAGCCACACCATTATGTTGTGGTGTGTATGGATATGATTGTTCCATTCGAATCCCCTCTGATTCACAATAATGTTGAAAATATATTTTAATGTATTCAAATCCATTATCTGGTCTAATGGACTTGATCTTTTTCCCAAAACTATTCTCAATCAAAGATTTAAAAACTTTAAAAATTTCAAATACTTCTGATTTATGTTTCATGAAATATACCCAGCAGAACCTTGAATAATCATCAATAAAACTAAGGAAATACTTGGAACCATTAATTGATGTTGTAGGAATTGGTCCTAAAACATTACTGTGTATCAAATCAAGTGTAGAGGGAGCTCTAGTTTCCTTTCCAACTTCATACCTCTTCTCTAGATGCTTACCTACCAAGCAACCATGACACACTCCAACTGATGTTTGGATGAGAGGCAAGCCTTCAACCATTTTGTCATTGTGGATTTTTTGGATATATTTGAAATTGAGATGTCCAAATATCTCACTCCATAGTTTGTTGGTGTTGTTGGAATGAGTCAATAAAGTTGTTGGGTGTGAAACATGAAAAAAATGAGAGAACTCATATGCCTCTGAGGCATGATTAGCAAAACCTTTCGCTATGATATTTCTAGTACCTTTTTTGTGATTTCAACTGAGTTAGATTTGAATGTAAATCTCTTGGGAGAGCCTGTATAGGTCATTTGATAAACAGACAACATATTTTCTACAAGAGAGGGCACATAGAGAACATTCTTGAGCTCATCATACTGGATTTTAATAGAACCTCTCTCTGCAGCTGGAATTTGGGAATCGTCTCCAATATGAATGCTAGGTCCTCTGCATAGAGTGAGAGTGGAGAAGGATTCCCTGGATGCAACCATGTGGTTGGATGCTCCAGAATCAATGAAGTAATATTTCGACTAAGTGAGGCTTGCCTTCAAGGCATGGCATCTCTCATGATATTCTATCGGTTGTCCAACATCAGACCTCTTTACTCCTTGTGGGAGGGCAATATTTTTTGGTTCAAGGAGTGTTGAAATCTGGTCAATTGTCTTCTTCATGCACTGACTCTTTGGATGAGAGCCTCTCATATAGTATGGACATCTAGTCTTCTCGAATTTCTTCTTTTTCTTGGAACTCGAGGCTCCTTCGGAAGATATTTGATTCTCCTTTGGCTTCGAATTAGTGGCTTTGGGATCCTTCCCTTTGTCTTACGCATTGTTTGAGTTCGACATCAAGAGTTCTCGATTCTTGGAGGAATGAATCACTCCCATTTAAGCCAATTTATCTTGGTCTTGTATTAAGGACTCGACAAAAGCATCTAGAGAAGGCATCTTCCAATTGGGGATGGAAGCTCTTCCGTAATGGAATGTAGAGGCAAAGACTGAGTACTTAGAGCCAATCTTACTCAGTACAAACAACACAAGATGCTCATCTTTCCTCTCTAATCCACATTGTTTGCATTGTTGTAATAGTGACTTGTATTTAGTGAACAATTGTTGAATAGATTCAAAACTGCTAGGCTATAGAGCTATGAGCTCATTCTCCAATATGTGCCCTCAAAGCTCATATTGTTTGCCAAACAAATATTCAAGATTTTCCCAAGCTTCCTTCGGAGTCCTAGTTCCTCAAGATGGAATAAAATATCCTGGGAGATATGAGTGCACATGAAGTCGAAGGCCTCATCAAGATGATTCAAAAATTTGTTCTTCTTAACATACTGTTGGGGCTCAGTTTCTGTTCCCATTTTCATCTTATACAGACCAAGCTTTCACAAGGATACCTGCATATCTACCCTCCAATTAGAGTAGTCGAAGGGTGTAAGGATTCGAGGTATGAGAGATGAAGAATCCATCTATCTATATGATGAAACAATCAATTCCTCAAGAAGCTACGTAGGTACCTGCAAACATTACTGCAAAACCAAAAATAATTCGTAATCATGTCAGTTTCAATCCTTTGCACCTCAACATGTACACTTTCTCAGATCCCATCACACCTGGATATACTTCTCTGAACAAAATTCAAAGGGAGCAAGGCTACCATTCCAGGATTTATGTGGAAACTTAGATGCTTCTGGTGTACAATGGAGATCAGACAAGATTTGCTCCTAGCCTGAACAAGGCTCTGATACCATGTTAAATTATTGAACCATTGATCTGCAGGCTAATGAGAGCAATTGAGAAGTAGAATTGTGCAGTGGAATATCAAGAGCAATCTACACTTAACAAGACAAATCTAAGACAATTCTGATAAGAATTGATCAGTTAATTACAACATTAATCTTCATTTTTCCCACCAGTATACAATAGTGTTACAATAAGGAGAATTTCAATCATGTGGATAAGATTCGAATCTACCAACTAAAACTGATTGAGTGGCTAACTACGAGCTAAATCACTGCATGGGATCCACTAGTCCAACTCCTGATATCCAAATCAGTTCGACAATCAGTTAAAATAATGAAGTAGGTGGAAAAAGGCACCACTTCTCCATGCAACCATGCAAAACTGGTGCTAGACTAATTGAGAATGATCTAACTGAATGTAACTGAAGGTTGACTCAGCATAACTAGCTACCTATCACAACCAACTTATGGAGGCTGCTAGTGGCATTCAAAGTGGATCCTATAATGTAGGGAATGGTCTCGGAGGTGCCTAAACTCATGCATGAACATGCAGTAAGTGGAAGTTAACCTCTATATGTGTTCCTCATACTCTAGTACAGTAATAATGTCTCCCTATGCTAGACAAAATGATAAAATAGACTATATATGGACAAGGGAGGATTATTTAATCCTAACACTTACCACTTGGTCATAGGATTTTTCAAAGTCCAACTTGATTAAATATTTTTTTCAACTCAAAAAAACTAGCCTACTCCATGGCTTCCTAGACTACAATGGTATCGTATAGGATGAGATGACCTTAAATAACACTGGTATATTCTAGTCAAATAATTCAAGGAAGGATATACTTGATTATTAGAGATATATTCTTATCCAAAATATTGTATGAAATAATGAGTAGGGTATATGGGATTTATTTAATATTTGTCATGCCTTGGTATTCAGAGTATCCACTTTATATTTTTGGCCTTGGAATTATGATCTTCTCCTTCACACGATCTGGATCGTGTGAAGGAATAGATTCATCAACTAGTTTTTTTAATCAACTTCTATTGCAAGAATGAACAAACCATTAGTTACTTGAAAATATTGAAGTCTTCTACTGATTGTAACTACCGCGTGACATCCATGATCCATGGTTGAATTAATTTTTTCCACAAGCTCACAAGAAAGCTATATCGAATTATTTTAGAGCTAAGATACTAGATCTTACCCCGAAAAAAAAGAAGTGAAATTTAAACTGAACAATTAGTCTAGAAAGAATGATAGAATGAAAAACCATGAAATGAATTTACATCTAGATGAAATGGTATAAAAATTAACTATTTAATAAAACCACTCAAGAAATTAAACGACTAAAATCTAACCGAAACTGAAAGCAAATAATTTAAGGATAATTTCAAATAAAATGTTGACCTATAAAGAATGGAAATCCTAATATGTACAACGTAGTCGACATTATAAGTGATATAACTAAAATACTTCTCTAGAAGCCGACCATTTGTTAGAAGTAGGGATTTAAGTCCCTCCATGTCTTGTAGAGGGTAAGTTTCAAGGCCAATTATTGTTTATTACTTCATATGGTCCCAACCAAAGCTAATGGAATTTCATTTGTTTCCCCTTTCGTTAACTATCCTTATCTCACTTGACGACAAGATATCCAACCTCAGATCCCTCCTCGTCTAGTGCATTTTTTTCAAACCCATGTTTAAGTTTTTTTTATGAGCAACAATTTTTTTTTGTTCTTTCTTTGTTTTTCTCCTCCAATTTTAATAGAGTATCAATAGTGTTTTGTCTGGATAAATAACTATAACTATTTGTTAAATTTCTTTTGATGAGCAACAAATTTTTGTGACCTTTTTTAGTTGTTGTCTTTCTCCTCCAATTTCAATAGAGTATAATAGTGTTTTGCTATAACTTTATGTTTCTTATGAAAGCTTCAAAGAAGGTAAAAAATATTAGAATGTAATATTGTTTCTTTGCCATAAATGATAAAATAAGGAAAAGTGCTTACGGATATTTTTAGTGCGATTCAATCAACCCATAATGTATCAAAGAGTGCATTGTGACAATTACAATGGTTGTCGACCACCATTTTCTTTTATAATCATGATCATGTTCTTATTTGTTGACTCTATAACACTGTTACCAATTGGATAGTAGTCATATGAATAACACAAAATAATTACCTTCTCTAATGCAAACTTAGTGATTTCCAAGGATGAATAATATGAAGCATTTTGAAACACTAAGCCTAAGGCATGACGCCAAACTTAGTAAAGACATGATTTTCTAGAAGACGAATCATTATCGTATAGTTCATAGTGGTTATAGAAATAACTTCTTACTTATGGTTGAAGTAATATGTAGATATTAATACACAATTTTGTTCTTTAGAGGGATTCCATTTGACTTCTCCTACATTACTACATTTGGGGTCAAAATTTGATGTTTTAATTAACAATCGATGACATTCAATTTTTGATGTCGATTTCAAGTTGAATGTGAGAAAAATTCGAGGAGATTTGCACATCTTGTCCATAAAAATGCCACTGAAGTGACGTTGTCATCTTAATGTTGCTTCAGCAACATTACTATATATTTAAATATCTCTTTAACATCCAATATTTGATGTTTATTGTATTTAGAAGTTTTCTATCCTTATTTCCTACTTTTAATGCCATTATAGGATTATGTCTCTTTTTCTTTTCTTTTCTGAGACATTGAAAAGTCGATCGCACAAAAGAAAACAATACATTTTTTGAGAGTATTTAGGAGAAGGTAAAATTTGGTTATAGAAAATTTTTCTTTGGTTTGAGATTACCCCTGAAACTAATTTCTTTTTTAATTAATAAGACTAATATTTGGCACTTCTTCATCATGTACGCTCTAAGGTTTTTTCTTGTAATTATGTTTCTATTTTTTGAACTATTTCCTATTGTTTTGAGTAGATTATGACAATTTGTTGATGTTTTTGGATCATATATAATGCCACATTTAGTAGAGGTATATTTCAAAACACTACCATATGAAGAGTTTGACATAAAATTAATATTGTTAACACAATTTTGAACTTTCTATTTGTGAAACTATTTGAATTTATTCTTAGTGTATTGATGAATGGTTTTTGTAGTTTGTTGAGATAGAAAACAATGTCAAGGAACCTTAACTAGGGCACTAGTGCATTTGATCTAAATACTTGTAAATAGTCAATTCTTGATTGTTTATATGCTACCATTACACATATTGCTCCTAATGAATACAACTCTTCTGCATGGACTAGCAATTGTGATAAACATATGATCATAATCATCCCAATCTTCATGATTTTGTTTATGGGAAAGGTTATTGCCATTGTATGCAATGCAAGGGCATAAAGATAAGAGGAGTTGATGACTAGGAAACATTTCTTAGAGCATGAGCGATAAGAGGAGTTGATGACTAGGAAACATTTGTTACAGCATGGACACTTGGAAGGTGGAAAAGAATATGACCCCTTGATAAGATAACAAAACATGTTTTTGTTATTTTTTAATAGTTTTAATATTTTTCAATTTCAATAATAATTGTATATTTTTGTAATTATTTAAAATACAAGATTTCCAATCATTTGGAATTCCACGTGCTATAATTAGTAGTAGAGATGGAGAGGATGATGAAATTAAAGTTGTGTTGGCTTACCAACAACTCCCCTTAATTTTTTCAAAAATCAAGGGTGCTTCATTCATAATTTTGTAAATACATTGCTTTGGATTGGTTTTGTTTTTCTTTGTTTGATGGCTTCTTTTTGTACATCCTTGATCTTTGCTCCTCATCGATTTTTGGGCTTATGCAATGATCATTTGATTATCCCAACGATTTCTGTAGATTTGGTCTCTTGGCTTCATGCTTGAGTACATTATTTCTTTTTGGCTCATTAAGGATAATTTTGTCTACTCTCCCTGCAAACCAAAATGTTAAAATTTGCAAACAATTTTTGTTATAATATTTTTTATATAATTTGAGTATATATAGCATGTTTATATATAAATATTGTTATATATAATATAGCAATTTTTTTGTTTTTATAATACAATTATTTTTGTCTTTCTCAAGATCTTACAGACTTACTTTGTTAAAGACTTACTTAAATACCATATAATTTTTTTTGTCAGTTTTCTCATGTTTTGGATCATCGCCCTCTTATTGTCTCAAACAAATTTTTTTTGTTTAGGTTAATCCTTGAAAACCATTGAAATCACTGACTGGCTATGGCATCCAATGCATTGATAGTTCTTACAACACTGCTCTTATTCGCCTTCCATTTGTAAGCAACAATATATCCTGCTCTTGCTGGCTTTCCATTTGTAAGCAGCAATATATCCTGCAACAATGTGCCATCATCTGTATCTACACATCACCATGCATGCAAGCTCATGGATATGCATGTCCATTGCAAATGGGTATTTTCATATCTAAAGTTGCTTTGTGCTCGGTCGAGGTATTATTGGTGCTTCTATGCCTAACGGTCTGCATAGAGCTAGAGGGTCCCCACAGAGTTAAGCTACAGGTTTGAAAATGTGAACCTAAACGCATTTGAAGAGTTACAGGGTCCTCATAGAGTTAAGTTACACGTTTCGTTCTGTGAAACCACAAGCACTTGAAGAAATTTGCACTAAGTTCTTGAGAAGAGATACTGTAAATACTTTTGGGCATTGCATACATAGGGTGAGCACTTTCATTCAGTCTTCATCAGATTGGTATTTTATAGTTTTATATTCAAAACACACACACAAACTCAGTTCTTACTGGATCGCACCGACATTGCATGAATGGTGTATGGAGATCATGGAATGTTTAGGTGCGAGAGTTTAGGTATGTATCAACCTTAATTCTACCTGGGAATGTATTAAACATAGGATGAATTGTATTTCATACATTCCTTATTTCTCGCTCCTTCCATTGGGGCTGACAGAATTTCATGACCATTTGTTGCAATGGTGCTTGATTCAGGAGAAATGCCAAGGCATGTAAATATATCACCTTATAAGGTTTGCTCTTTCATTTCCCCAAAAGAATGGAGAAATATGTATGCCTCCGTTCAATCTTTTCAGAAGAACCGACAAGCAACGGATTTGGAAATGGCGTCGGCATTTGATCTGTAATATCATAAATCTTACGAGTGGATTAGAATACCTCTTGATTTCTATGTCTTTGTTTTGTTTATGGCAATGCTTGTATATTGGGGTTTGAAGTTCACACAAAGAATAGTTCAGAACCAGGTCATTCTAAGCTCTAGAGATATTCCTCTACAATCCTGCTAAGAATTTTGTAAGCAAACTTAATTCACTTCTTGGTCTCCATGGCGCCTTGCTTAAATATATGACAGTTGAGTATTCAATAGTCGTTGTGTATGGCCACTTCACATTTTCATATTTAAATTATTTTTAATTAGTAAACACTTATTTTGGAACGATAATTACTATGTGACAAGGTCTGTACTTATTTTAAAACCTTTAATCTAGGGTTTTCCTCTATATGTTCATACAGATTTGTTTGATTACTCAAATTCATTGTTTTCTTAGACGACTTGAGCGCCTCAGACTCAGGTTTGACTCTTGAGGAATTTTTTTATGCCATTTTCATTTAATCTTATAAAACAAAGACATGCCAAGAATTAGTCTAACGAAGCCTAATGGTAATAATGTAAGCATGTAATAGATGCATAGTATCCAAACCTTTAAAGATATGGTTTGATGGGGAAGAATAGATCATTCCGACGGTCTAGAGATCCTGACTGTAGCCATAACTTATGAAATGCCATAGTTTTTTATAAAGGGTCTTGATGTTAAAAGCGTTAAAATCGTGCAGTACCTACAGAGTAAACAAACATCAAAAGATATATATTGTTTAGATTCCGGTAGAGGAGAAGACAGGGAATAATAGTGTTACTACTTAATTAGGAGGATATTACCTTGGTGTGTATTGTATGAAAGACTATTAGATTTAATGGTTAAACTCGTAGCGCTCGAAACTTCAAGCCCCAGCTTCTTCCATTTCCTGTAGAAGGTCAGAGTACACAATATGATGTTCGAAGGTTTTTGTGCAGCCCTGAACACCTGAACAAACGGACTTTATTTCCACCGTAGGAAATTGATCCCCATATGCTCCTCAGAACAACGAAGATTTCCCAATTTTATGGTTACATGAGAATTGCTTGCTTACGAAGTTTTATTGGGTTTATTCGAGTGATTATTTTCTCATTGTATACTCAATTACGAAGTTTTATTGGATTTTCTTTGAGTGGTTAACATTTTCTCATTCTACACGCAATCGAGATGGGTGTGACTTTGAGCTCTAAGTTCACTGGTATTGTGATCTACAAAGTTGATGTATTCAACAAATTAACTTTCTCTAATTTGTAAAGAAAGCGTCTATACTACTATTTTTCTTAATTATTTCATTTAAACGTTGTTATGCTTAATTTGTTTTAAAGAACTAGTCATTGTATATGTCCTTTTACTTTCCCAATTGTATAGAGTCTATTAACTTTGGTCCTTCTATTTTCCAAATAAAGTAAATTTGATTTCTTTCTCAAAAGAAAATAATTGCCTTTATATAAACAATAATAAGTTTACATAACTTTCTTGAATTTTCAAAAAAACAACCTCATGATGCAACTCCCAGTGGGCATCAATGAGTGCTTGATTTGTCATCAATCAATGCTTGTTTTTGGGAAGTGACCACAAACTCAAATATTTGGTTTACTCTAACTTCAATTTTATGAGGTCTAGATTGTCTAAATTGTTTCAAGGATTTTAGAAACTCAGTTCAGAATTCCACATTACAACCCTCCTTCGGAAGGCTAGAAGAACTAAAGCTCCTTACACATGAAATGTTGTGTGCACACATGTTTTCTTTTCAAGCATGCATCTTGTACAAATGTCTCATTTGTTCTTTTACAAACCTAAATGAACTAAAAATCCTTACACATACAAATTTTTATGGGCATACAGGTTTTCTTCTCAAGCATGCATCTTGTACAAATGTCTCATTTGTTCTTCTACAAATCTTGAGTTGCATATTCTTTAGTAATATTCAGTACATTACGTAAGAGTTAAGACAAGAAATGCTAAGCTTTCCAATAAATAACAATAGGGACAAGTGGGCATATTCTTTAGTAATATTCAATCCATTACCTAAAAGTTCAGACATGGAAAGCTAAGAGTTAAGACATGGAATGCTAAGCTTTCCAATAAATAACGATAAGGACAAGTGGGATAGAATACCCAAGCTAGCCTCTTCTTTTGGTGTGAAAGGGCTTATTTCTGTTCAACCCACTCTTTATAACTGGGAATGGCAGGCCACACGACTTCTCTCTTCTATCAACAAGATTGCTTCCATTTTAACACTGCTTGAACAACACCTATTAAGTTGGTGGGAAGTTGTGGTGTCTGAAGCATGTGATGATCTCCACAGAAATAAGCATTGGTCGTTATTATTTTTCCAAAAAAAGCTCATGCTTTAACCTGGTTGGCTCAATACACCTTAAACTCATCATATATCATAAGTCGTAGATAGCCAACAAAAGAAGGTTGATGTCATCAGTCGTAGCCAACAAAAGCAGGTTAATATTTGCACATTGACTATTAATGAAATAGACAAATCATAGGCCATATCAAATTAATGTTTGCACATTGACTATTAAATGAAATAGACAAATCATAGGCCATATCAAATTTCAAATTATGAGATTTTTGAACTTATTAACAAATAACAAACATATTTTCAAACAAGTTCTTTTAACCATTCCAACAAATTATTTTAACCATTCCTAATGCAGGGAATAAGCAACCATACTGCTCATTAATCTTGTTAATAGTTTTGGTTCTTTTAACCATTCCTAATGGAATAAGAAGCCATGCTGCTCATTAATCGATTAATAGTTTTGGTTCTTTTAACCATTCCTAATGCAGGGAATAAATAAGAAGCCATGCTGCTCATTAATCTTGTTAATAATTTTGGATTGACGTTTTGAAGGCATTCAAATTATAATCAACCAAGTCAACAAGTCATTACATTTGTCTCACATCAACTTTGAAAACAAAATCGCAGATTTTAAGAGAGACGAGCTCTCAAACAATGACGATATTATCATTAAAAAGGGCTGTCATGAAATAAAGTTTGTTGCCACATTAAAATCATAGATTATGCCAAGATCATTTGAAAATTAGATTAGCCAGCCAGCAAAAGAAGGGCATCGTTGTTTAGCTTAAATTGCCACGAGACTTCACCAGAAAAAGAAGAACGAACGGTGCCGTGATTTCAGAGATTGACATACTAGCTTAGGCTCTCGGGATTTGTGAAGTCAGTAAGGGAACGATCGTGGAGAAGGACGATGCTCATTCTGTTTTGATTTAATTCTGTTTTATTTTTATTATACCTGCCTCAGCAGGTATATTGTAATCCTTTGAATTCAAACCTCTTTGACTTTTGGTATTACCTCCTGCATATTGGTGCATATTAAAAGATTAAAATCTCTATTCCAAAGTTTAACTTTGCAATATGAAAAATAACAATTTTTAAATATTTTAAATTTTAATAAAAATATTTCTATTTGCTATTTTGTCAGCTTCTAATTGGCCAGTCAGGAGATGATGTCAGCCTTGAAGTTTGGTATCTGGTTTTCACTTCACACATGGCTACTATGACATCAGTATTTATTGTATTTTATTATTATGTTATTATTATATTTTATTATTTTATTATTATACAGCCATTCGACGTTATCTAACGGGAACGGCTTATCTGGGTTGCCGACTAGCTTCATGACCGCAAGTTGGTAATAAACATTCTGCAAGAAAAAGCCATTGTATACAGCAAGGGTACAGAAGTTCTAGGAGATGTGAGTCTACTGGAACAGAAGAGAATGGCGAGCCTAGAACAGGTAGAGATGTCGAGTCTGGAAGATGGAGCTGAGGACAAGAAGGAAGGCATGAAATCTGGTTCACAAAGTATTCAGGCAGCTCATTCAAAGAATTCAGACATCTCATTGTTCCAACTTTTCAAGTATGCCGATTCAACAGATCTGTGGCTTATGGCACTCGGCACTTTAGGAACGGTTGCAGATGGAGCTGCAACGCCTGGGACGATGATTGTATGGCTGCCAATCTTGAAAACACTTTGGACCAGTTAGGCCTTGCAAAATGAGTTCTCAACTGAAATACATATTTATTTTTAGATCGCTGAGAAACAAAAATAAGCGGGGAAACTTATACACACGAAAAAGCTAAAGACGGAATGAGTACCGGCGTTCCGGAGACGATGTCAAGTCCCCTTTTGGCGTGATGCAAAGCTTGCACCATTGTTATGAAGGCAGACCGAGCATCACCTTCTTCGTAAACGCTTGTAAGATAATTGTGCATTTTGATCACGGACTGGATGTTTACATTTACCATTCACCGGGTAAATGACAGTTTAAAACCGTCAAAATCCAAACTTTAAATGCCAAATGGAAATCTACAGGCTTTTCTTTCCTTCTTACCTTCTTGTCTAGTTCTGCAACTTCGTTCATGATGCTTTTAAACCACGCAAATGAGCCTTGTTCTCTCGTAACCCAGTAAAAATAAGCTCGGGATGCCCTGCGGGTTTTTCCAGCTTCTTCGTCGTCGACAGTCTGCATTGAAATCAAATCAAATCGGGAAACTCGTTCATTTAGGGATAATTTTACTAAAAATAAAATTACGAGTCTCAAGAAAAAAAAGAGAAAAGAATGGTTAAATAATCAAATTACATGGTTGCAACATGTCTTTTCATCGTTAACAATGTCTTTAAGAATGCTGATAAACGGAGTAGCGTCGATGCCCAGTCCGATCAACAGCATCACGTCGTATTTACTGTGATCTTGCGCCGCGGAACCGTAAGGACCGTCGATGTATATTTTGGAGAACCTGTCAAATTCATACAAAACCGCTCCAGATTTTCAACTCTTCAAATTCCGGTGGCATCGGCTTTTTACAGATATCCGACATTTCAAAAGTACACTGGAGAGCTTGCTTGCAAACCTTGGTAAGCTGGCAAGGTCTCGGGAAGAATCGCATGCGCCATCCTTCCCTGCCACGTTTAAAGCCTGCAAATGGCAAATAAATGTCAGTGAAGATAGCTGTCAGGTTTCATTTCTTGAAATCTTTTATGCTGTACAATCTTGAGCTTGCCTTCTGGAATAAGCTCCTTATGTCTTGAGTCCAATCTCCCAAATTTCTAACGTGCACGCTCAGATAATCATCTCCAGGCGCAGATGTCAAAGAAAACGGGTGCCTGTCAAAAAATTAAACTGTTCAAAGCCACATTTAGCAGATTTTAAAGCTCCAATTCAACCTCTGGCCTGAGATATTTAAAGATCAAAGTTGGCCTCACAACAATATATCTAAATATAAAATGCCATTTATTTACCATTCGAATGGAGAAATTTCTGGACATTGAATGTAAATGTACATTCCGCTATTGTAATGGAATCCCCGCGGCTTGGTCATGTGAAGGGCCAGCACATCTCCAGGATAAGCCGTTGCCTGAAATATCACCGTCGTGAAGAAGTCAGAGCTTATAGTCATAATGGAAACAGAAATAACTTGCGGAAGATTAAAGCTGTCTTCATACCTTTAATATCTTTACTTTGTATCGACTTGCCCTTAAAGCACGTAAGGTTCGTTCCCATCTGTAAAGCATCACGGGAAAGGCAAGGTATATCCACGTCTGCAAATTTATGTTCGACAGTAAAAGGGTTTCAGTAAGCATTAAATTCAAATAATGTTC
>LPNX010837550.1:2500-35130 GCA_001517045.1 Pseudotsuga menziesii
CATGCACAATTTCCTAAAAATCAATGAAGACCTTAAATTGAGGGAAATTTAATTGAACCTATGATTGCTACTTGGGAATAACTCAAATGATTCTAGTGAGCATTCTTAGGAGTAGGATCCAGGGACTCTAGTGAGAATTCTTAGGAGTAGGAACCAGGGAATTATGCATTAATAGTTCATGGTAAGGATCATGGTTCATGAAAGGGCACCCATAACATCATTACTATTTCTATAAGGCATTAACTAGCCTTACCGTTAAGAGGTCATGTGTGTACTTGTTTACAAATTATTGATGATCATTTGATGCTTACAACCTTCATGTAGGGCCAAAGGCAACTATTTCCCTCGGTGATCATGTCTACAACATAGAGAACCACACCTATTGCTCAATACGTCCAATAAGGATATAACTCCGAGTTTTACATCGTCTATACAAAGGGTAGGCCTTGTGGTCTAGGCCATGCTTTATGACCAAATACTAGAGACAAAGGCCCTAAGACCCGTTCCTCTATGAATCATGTATCATGCACATGCTCTTAAAAACCAATTTCAAATAAATTTTTATAAAAAAATTATTATTTGTCTCGGGCCTACAGTTGATTAATTGTATTTATGGTTCATATAGGTTTGTTTAGTTGGTGTTTTATCGATTTTTTTCAATCCTCCATGAATTCACGGAGGATTGAAAAAAATCGGGCAGCATTTCGGATTGCGCGAGAAACATTTCAAAAATAAACTGGTAGCATAAACCCTACCGGTTGACATAATTTATATATATATATATATATAACAAATTAACAAAAAAATTCAATTTAACTACAAATTTTTAAAAAACCGGCAGCATTTCTACTTGTCGGTACACATTTTAAACATGAAAATTATAAAAATATAAATTTACTAAATTTGAAAACAAAACTATAAAAACATACATTTACTAAATTTTAAAACAAAATTATAAAAATATACATTTATCAAATTTTATAAATTTATAAAACAAAAATTTAAATTCCAATTGAAAAATGTTACCTCTTTGCTCCGACATTGTGATGAGGATGGGTTGCTTTGGGGCAATGGTCGCTGTCCCTCGGTCGAGTTCGCTGTCCCTCGGTCGAGCTCTGTCCCTCGGTCGAGTGATTGAAAATGACAATTGGGCCCCCCGCGGCCCCTTTTTATAATTTTTTTTTGAAAAACGTACCTCGACCGAGGTTCATACCTCGACCGAGGTTTATACCTCGGTCGAGCTATTTATTAACCCTCGGTCGAGGTTATAGGACCTCGACCGAGGGTTAATAAATACCTCGGCCGAGGGCTTAAAAAAACCTCGGTTGAGGGCTTTATAAAACCTCGGTCGAGGTATTAATACCTCGGTCGAGGGATTAACAAGCCCTCGACCGAGGTACGTTTTTTGGTTTTTGGCAAGATGCGCTTGCCAAAAAGTGTTACCCAGGTCCGTGGATTTACCCTACCCTATTCCCTGCCCCCCAATACCTATAATATATTGACCTTACTTTTCAAAATTAATAACCCTCCATTATGAATGAACGTGATAACATATTTCTCAACAAGGTGAATTCCTTGTGCTACTAGCTCACATCCAACCAACCCTATACTAATTCTCTTGATGCTCCAAAGCCCATTAACTCAACAACAAGGCACATTTATCTAAGTCTTCCAAGACTTGATTAACAACATTAGACATCTAAAATGATAAACACCATATTATCACTTTTCATGACATGATACTTTTCGTATATTCCAAAAACATATGTAAACCATTCCAAAAATTCTATGAATCAATTGCCTTATCATAGATAAGTCATTTACACAACCGATCATTTTCAAAAAATTCAAAGTTACTACTATTGTGTACTTCAATAAAAATTTCCAAATCTACTAATTATTTGTTATTTTTTTTCTTTTGTAATACATTCTTAGCATATCGAGTCATTGAACTATGTTTTCATGAAATCTAATTGATTATTCATATAATAATATTTTAACAACATCTTAATTAACCTCTAAAAATAATAAAGAAATCATATTCACTCTAGAAATTACCTTTTTCCCACATATGATTTTATGTTTTGTTCTTGATTATCTTACTGAGTCCCATTTGGTGGTGCTTCATGTAACCATGTGTACATGCATACTTGCAATTTCTTGCTAGAAATTATTTACATCATAATATTATTGTCAATATGAAGCAATATATAGAATATAACAACGAGTTCCCATATTGAGTTGGCCAAGAAACACAATCCAAGGATTATGTTTCCAATATCCTCCCTCTTAATCTGAATGAGTATTTTTGAGTCTGAGCATGGTTCTAAATATTTCAAACTTTTCTCGTCCAAGTTCTTTTGTGAGGATGTCGAAAATTTGCTCATTTGTGGAACAATGCCATAGATGAACTCTCTTGGCCTCTACATGATGTCGAATCAAATGGTACTTGTGTTGATGTGCTTTGTTTGATCATGGAATCTGGGGTTCTTGGCCAACTTGATTGCATGAGTGTTTTCAATCAGTAAGGGAGTGGAATTGTCTTGCTTCTCCTACAAATCTTTAAGTGTCTTCCCAAGCCACACAACTTCCTTTGTGCAGCTTCTAAAGTAGCCACAACTATTTGCGTGATCTCCAAAAAACATTTGTTGATCCAAGACTCATTGTGTATCCATAAGTGGACACCCATGTCTATTTGTCTCCATGAAATTCTAAATCAGTGTACCCAAAGAGTTTGAATTCTTCCACCTTAGTTTAACTGAGTCCAAAGTCTCGAGTCCCTTTCAAGTACCTTAGAACTCTTTTTGCTCTAGACCAATGTCCTTCACAAGGTTTGTGCATGTATCTTGAAAGAATACCAAAAACATAAAATATATCTTGTCTAGTAGTGGTAAGGAAGATAAGGCTTCCTACAAGCTATCCATACTTTGTTGCATCCTCAAATTATTTTCCTTAACTTGATGTGAAGTTCAAATTTTGTTCCATTGGAGTTGAGATAGGGTTGCATTCTATCCTGCAAAATATGTTCAACAATTCTCCAACATACTTTTTCTAAGATGTGAATATGTACTTAGGATGTTGAGTGACTTCAATTCCTATGTAATAATGAAGATGTCCCAAATTAGTCATTTCAAAAAATTTCTTCAAATATTTCTTTATGGATGCTATGTAATCTTCATTGTTCCTTGTCATCAAGAGGTTATCTACATATACTACAAGAAATACAATAGATATTCCAAATTTCTTCACAAACAATGTTGCATCATTAATAATATAATTCTTGAAATTTAGGATTAGAATATGCTTAGTTAGCTTTTGATACCATAAACTTGAGTTTGGCGAAGGTCTTGTACAATATACCTTTTGTTTGGATTTCTATGGTAAAGAACCCATGTAGCAGAGGGGATGCTACAAACTACCTTGCCATTAAAAAGTGGGTTAAGCCATTACCACTGCAATAGTAATTTATATTTTAAAATTTCAACTTAAAATAATTATATATAATATAATAATAATAAGTGAAAAACATTTTACTTAAACACACACATATATATATAACAAAGGGGAGCTCCTAATATGCTTTGCACTCTAGGTATTCTTTATGCATTAGTGTAATATAAATTGTTTATGGTTAATCTAAATACAAGTAAGTACTTAATTTGGAAACAAGAGTTTTCCATTGTGTCATAAATACAAATAAAGATTTTGTATTTACAATTTTATAAGGATAATAAATGAGAGCACAAACTTAAAATCATTTGCTTACTTCTTGAAAAGTATATTAAGATTAGATATTGAACTACCTTAACAAAAGTTATTGTTCTTTATACTTGACATATTAGATATGATATTTTTGCTTAATTTTAAATTTTACATGAAGATGAAAAAATAAAATCTACATAGATCTATCTTAAATTTTGATTTATTTAATACATAAGTTAAAATCTCTTTTTGTATAATTGTTTTTCTTAATTTTTATATATATTAAGAAAAGAAATTACACCAAAAAAATTAATGAAAATAATCAAAACTTTGGGGAAAAAAAAATATAATATTAAAAATTAGTTATTTAATTTAATTTAATTAAAACTATTATAATAATTAGTATATTATATTTAAAATATTTTTGTTTTTACACTTACAATTAAAAAACTATATAACAAAACTTTTAGAATATCACTTTTAAATAACATTTTATTATTATTATTTTTATTATCTTTAATATTATTAAGTATATTTCCATACCTTAATCATTGTTTAGAAACACTTATAATGCTACCTATGAAATAATCCACCTTAACGAGTGTTTGCAAGCACTTATAGTAATACCTATGGAAACCATGTTTACATTTTGCTTATTATATCATACACTTTTATTTTGGTATTTTATATACAGGTTTATTTTGATATTTTATTATTATATCATACACTTTTATTTTGGTATTTTATATACAGGTTTATTTTGATATTTTATATTTATAGTTATGTAATTTTATATTTGAAATCGAGTTGTTGATAGATATTTAGATATTATTTTAGATTTTGAGGTTTTCTTGAGTTGATCAACAAGATTAACAGAGTGTAACAACTGTGTAGTTGGGAGGATTGTAAATGTATATAGTTGGGATTCATTTCATGGTCATAGTATCTTGTTATGCTTAAATTCATCTTAATTAATATTTAAATAAATAAGTTAAATGGTTTATTGGAGGGAATTAACAAGGTTTAGTTAAATACTTTGTTGTTAACTATATTGAATTTTGTTTTAAAATAAATAATTAACCTGGTTCCTATACTATCAAATTAAAACCTTTATAATACAAATGTTTCAAATATTAAGTAGTGTAAAGTGGATAGCTAAGCCTGACAACATTCACACACCACTTCAATTATAATTTTACCAATCATAATCATGCCTTTTAGATTTAGGTTTTAAAACAAGAGTCTAGACAACCTTTAAATTTGAACCTGCCCAGCCCTTCCAAATGGTTTTTACCTATCCAAGAAATGTCGAAAAAGAAATTATACCCAAAAGAAATTTGGAATTTGGAATTTACCCCTCCACTGGGAAGACTAAAACAAATATCAACCTTTCAAAAGAAGGAAAGCGTCAATATCAATTACAATTTGCATATTGTTGATGGGTCACATGATTAGTCCTTAGCAGTTAGCATTGTGCATAGTACATTGTGAGTTCCTTTACTCTGATGATTGATCTACTCTGATATCACTCTCCACGCTGAAACCAAAGATGGATTAGAGCGCACTCATTTGTGTGGTCATCAATTAATTTTGATATAAGAGGTGTGACAAGTACAACCTAAGTCTTAACAAATTTTCCCTGAAATCATAATTTAAAAGGTTTAAATCCCATAATTTTAGTTATTTCGGTAGTTTTAAAATCCACGATTTACTTTAAAGCAGGTTGATACAATTATTGAACTTGTAAAATTACAAAAAAAAAAAATTATGGGAAGAATTTTGACGGATTTCGATTAGAAATTTGCCAAAAAAGTGGGGCGTTTTAGTTGTTGTCCCTTTACTTCACCATAGCTAGGAAGAATTTTGATGGATTTCGATTAGAAATTTGCCGAAAAAGCGAGGTGTTTTCGTTGTTGTCACTTTTTTTACGGATTTGGATTAGAAATTTTCCCGAAAAGCACTTTTTTGATGGTTTTGGATTAGAGATTTGCCGGAAAAGCGAGGCGTTTTAGTTGTTGTTGCTTCACTTCACTGCAGCTAGTCAGAAACCCTTGGCCCTGCACCACCTTTTTGATAATATCTACAAGCCTGCATATGAATAGTCAAAGGTACATGGACATGATAGGAGAACAATATTTTACATGCAGCAGAGTAATAAATGTTGCTGCGGCAACATGGTAGGCCGTTGGATCTCAAACAGATTGAGATCCAACAACCCACAATGCTGCTACCGCAGCATTTATTACTCTCCTGCATGTTGAATATTCTTCACCAACTTGATAGGTTGAACGTGGCTTCCACAATTGCTTAGAATGTACCGGTAACGCAAAATTTTCCAATGGTACAAGCCGCCAATAACGACCAACCATAAGTAGTTTGATGCAAGCTATTTAATGCTCCCGAAGTCCCGCATAAAATATGTTCTTAATAGCTGTTTAAGATTTAACTGGAGAGATAATTGGGGACATGCCTACTATGGCAGCATGGTCATTATTTGGTTATATGCTTGTTGGATAGGTAGAATCAATGATTTTATGCTCTTGATTCTTTATGCATATCAATTTCTTTGAACAAAGAGTGATTGGGTTCAAGAAGCAACAAAAATATGGGCCAAGAGCTTAATAGGTTCACAGAACGTACTTCTTGGAGCTAAGCAAGATCAACTTTGATAGTACCTTATTTCATCTAGTGGTTGGTATGATCAACACATGGAGGCCTGGTTTTCTGGACTTGGGGGGATTCATCCCTTTCATACCTAAATTATTTGTTTTTAGCTTTCATATTGAATTTCTTGATTTTGGAAAGAACCATTTGTACCTTCTAACATCAGCGCAGCTTTGGAGACGCTTGGAAAACTGGTTTTTGGACGCTTGGTTGAGAAGTTCGATTGTTCATACTTGCATTTATGTTGTTTTTATGTGATTCTGTCGGAGCGTTTTGTTCTAGGTGTGATTAGGTGCTTCTTTATTATTGTTTGTCAGACCATTGATTGATACTTTGATTTCATCAGCTTTTTGATGACATGTTGGTTTGGAGTGATTAGGATGTCGCTTTGTGCGACGAAGGGTCTAGCTTGCACAACGCCGGGATCATTGAAGATCATAAATACTGGTAAACGAGAGTTTTCAAGGGTTTCAACAATTCATTCTAATGATTGTGCATTGGGGGTTTTGGATGCTGCTCTGGTGAGGGTCGAGGCTGATGGGTTTAATCTTGGAGTTTCTTGCTTGAATAATGTTGCTGCATATAAGAAAAGTATCTGTTGCTGTCCACCCGTGATCGGGAGCACATCTGGTGCAGTAGTTACAAAAGGAAGTATGGGTTTCCCTTTACCCTATGTGGATTCGGTGGTAAATTCTAGGGTTCTTGGTATGCCCATGTCGAGATCTTTGCAATCTATTAATTCTGGTAAAGGTGAGCTATCGTGTGTTTTTGCGATTCATTCTGGTGTTTGTGTGATGGGGGTTCTGGATGATTCACTGGTGTGTGCCGAGGCTGTTGGGTTTAACTCTGGTTTTTCTTGTGTGAATTGTGAAGTTTCAGATGGTCGGTGTATTAGATTCTATCCACCGGTGATCATGAGCACATCTAGTGCATTTGTTCGAGAAGGAGGAATGGGTTGCCCTCTTCTCTATGTGGATTCTGGGGTAATTTCTAAGGTTCTTGGTATACCCAAGCCGGTCTCAGACCATATAATAGGTGCTGGTAATGGTATTAATTATGGTCTTTCTCTGAAGTCTTCTATTCTCGCATCTGATGGGATTGACGGGAATGGACTTAGGGCTTATGCTCTTGAGTTTCAGCTTGGTAAAGATTCAAGATTATCTCTTGAGGTGGGGTTTCCGCTGTTGATTGGTAATAAGGAAGGTAATGATATTATTGATGTTGAAGGTGTTGATGGTTCGAGGAACCTTTGTAAGATAGAATCCTTTGGGGAATCTGTTCTGAATGGGGATTTTTCTGGTGGGGCGCCAAAAGCTATGGGTTCTGCAGCTACCATTGACAAAAGTCATGTCTCTGGAAGGAAATCCCATCGGGATAATGGTTTGGATGTTAAGTATGATAATACTCCAGAGTTGATAGGTTCTGCAGTGAAAATGAAGTGCACTGACAAGCCTATTAAGAAACTTATAAATCCTATTTTGATGACAGTGGGTGAATATGTGGCCTTAAATGATATAGCCTTATGAATGAGCTGACACTGGTTGGACAGTTCGGAGGTCAAAATTTCAACTCTGACAGTTTAAATGAATGGGCTGCAGGGGTGTGGAAAGATGTTATCACTGTCCTACCAGTGATTTTCCTACTTCCGAGAGGATGGATAGCTTTCAAATTCCTTTCTGTGGAAGATGTTGATCTGGTCTTGGCTGGGGTTTGGCATTGGGACAAATTTGGGCTTCTGATCAAAATCTAGACGCCACTTTTTGACCCCTGTATAGAAAGGTACGATCAAATCTTGATCTGGGTAAAACTACCTAATTTACCCTTCGAGTATTGGTCTGATGATTTTTTTAAATTGGTGGGTAATACTCTGGGCACTCATTTGGAAACTGTTTTTTCTTATCTGCAAACTGGGGTCTGTTGTATTGGGTGGGTTTTAGTCTTACTTGATTATTGAAATGGTCTGCCTGCTGATTTGGTTATTCAAAATGAAAAATATGTATTTAGCTAGCCTCTATATTATTTGGGTATCCCCTTTAAGTGTTACAGATGCCATGCATATGGTCATTTAATGAATGACTATTAGCTTCCTTTCAATAAGAAAGCCTCTTCCGATTCTTCCCATAAGGTTTGGAGGGTTAAGAACTGTGGGTCTATTTTGGAAGTTAAGAAGGATTTGGCTTTTTCAGATAAACCGGAGGATATAAACCTTTCTCACTTCTCGTTAGAAGATAAGTTTATAGACTCTCTATCTTCCTTATATGTACTTAAACCTTTACGCATTAACACTTTGTTTGCTGGACTTGGGGGGAACAAGATTGAGAAGGAACCGGTTTCGGTTTCTTCATTTGATTCTGATCATAATGGAAATTTACAGGATTTTGGGTTTGTATCTCCTCCTATGGTTTTTCCTACTGTGAGTAAGGGATACCTTCTTCGTTCTTGTTAGAAATCTACTGATGGATGGTTTGGACCTGGTCGTGATCCTTTTGGGAATAATTTTCCTGTTAAGGGGTGGTTTCAAGTTTTGGTAAATACCAGTCATTCTATGAAGATTGGATCTGAGGCACTTAGAGCTTTGTATGCCTCCCCAAAGTTACCCTTATGATTCTTATGACTTTAAGCTGCAGGGGTTTGGCTAGTCTTCCTAAAAAACTAGAGATTAAAAGACTGATTGAGGAACAATCTTTAGATGTTATTTACCTGCAAGAAACTGATCTTAATTTGGTTTTTGGGGGAGATCTTAATTTCTCTTTGGGTCTTTCTGAGATTTGGGGGGTTAGAGCCCATGTGGATGTATTAACTGACTTCTTTGTTAATCTTCTGGAAGGGATAGGGCTTGTTGATATTACCCCCTTGGTTTCCATTCCTACATGGTCTAATCACAAAGTTGGTTCTGAGAGTATTTGTAAAAGATTGGATAGACTTCTTTTATCAGCTGATTTTCTGGATAGAGATTTTTGTCTCAAACAATGGATCGGTTCTGGTGGTGATTCTGATCATCAACCTATTTATTTAAAAATCTCTTCTGGTACTTCTAAGGCTCACTGTCCTTTTAAGTTTAATGCTTTTTGGTTGGAAAACAATGAACTGGTTGACTTATTAAAAGGCTCTTGGGTGATTTTTGATTCTCTGTCTGAGATTTCCCCTGCTTCCCAGTTTGTTGTTAACCTTAATAGAATTAAAAATATATCCATCGATTGGTCCTTGAAGAAAAAATATCAAGATATAAAGGATATAGCTGATATTGAAAGTGAGATGAAGAGATATTTTGAGAGGGCCCTTATTGGTTTTGTTTCGGAGGAGGATAGAATGTACTTGATTGAGCTTGAAACCCATAAGAGGAATATTTTATGTTTTAAGGAAAAGGAGGCTGGACAAAAAAGTAGGGCTTTATGGATAATTTGTGGTGATGACAACACCCCATTTTTCCATAAATTTGTTGCCCATAGGAAAAATCTTAATACTATCTAGAAAATTCATTACGATTATGGATCTCTTGTTGAAGGTGCTGATGATATTGCTGAGGATGGGATTAAACATTTTGAGTCTCTGTTTAAGGAAGAAGATGATCTACATATTCTTGAGATTGTGCAAAGTGCAGGATATTTTCCCACATCTGTTACCGAGGAGGATAACTGTGAACTTATGAATCCTGTTACTATGCAAGATATTAAGCACATCCTCTCCATCAGCAAAAGTGATAAGATTCCAGGACCTGATGGTATTCGTGTAGAGGTGTATAGGTTTATTTTTGATGTTCTGGGAGAAGACCTTATAAGATTTATTGAGACTTCTAGGAGAAGTGGTAAAATTCCTGCAGTTTTCAATTCAACTTTTCTTGCACTTATTCCTAAGATTGATCATCCTTTATCTTTTGAGGATTTTCGTTTGATCTCCTTGTCTAATTTTTTTTACAAAGTCATGGGTAAGATTATTTCTATTCGGATCATAACTGTTTTGGGAAGGTGCATATCCGGTGAACAATTTGGGTTTTTGTCGGGAAGGCAGATTCATGATGCTGTTGAGATCATACAGGAAGGAATGCATACTATGCATTGTAAAGCTTTGAAGGCTATTATGATTAAGGTTGATTTATCAAAATCCTATGATCGTGTAAGCTGGACCTATCTTCGGGTCATACTATCCAAATTGGGGTTTGCAGGGAGTTTTATTTCTTGGGTCATGAGTAGCCTTTCCTCTGTTTCCTTCTCTCTGCTTATCAATGGAGTAGCATCTACTTTCTTTAAGGCTGGTAGGGGTCTTAGACAAGGATGTCCTTTGGCACCTTTACTATTTCTTGTTGTGGTTGAAGGTTTAGGAAGGGCTATTCTTTTTGCCAAAGAATATGAGACTTATCATGGTTTGTCTTTTGGTAATGATATTGTATTAAATCGTGTTCTTTTTGTGGATGATATAGTTATGGTTAATGATGGATCTGGACAATCTCTATCCACTTTATATGAGATTTTATTGATATTCTGTAAAGCATTTTGGATGAAGATAAATGATAATAAATCTTCTTTATATTTTTCCTACTTGGAAGAATATGAAGTTATTACTTTACAGAATATTTTTACTTTTCCTGTTGATAGAATTGAAAATGGTATCAAGTACCTTGGGTTTTATCTAAAACCCTGTAGATATCTCTTAAAGGACTAGGATTTGCTGATTATCAAGGTAGAAAAAAGGATTAATAATTGGAGCTTTCGTTGGTTATCAAAAGGGGGTAAACTGATATTGATCAAAGCAGTTTTAGAGGCTAAACCAGTGTATTGGATGCACTTTTGGATTCTGATGGGGATTATTGAAAAAATCAGAAAACTTTGTTTCAAATTTATTTGGTCTGGTAAAAAGAATTCATATGGATTACCTTGGACATCCTGGCAGATTTTGGCTAATCCAAAGTCTTCGAGGGGATGGGAACTTAAAGTTCCTATTGTTTTTGCTAAGGCTCTCGCAACAAAGAATGTTTGGAATATTATACAGGGTTCTGGGTGATGGGTTAAGATTGCTTATTAGAAATATATTCAGCCTTTGAGTATTCTTTAATGGATTAGATCTCCTATAAAAAAAAGAAGAACATATCAATCTGTTGGAAGGCTGTTCTATGGGCTTTTGACATTATTGGGAATCATTTGGTATGGAATATTGGTAAAGGCAATGCTGTTCATATTGGATTAGATCCTTGGTTAGGATGTAAATGGAGACATACTTTACCACCCTCCATGATTGAAACACTTCATTTGGTTGGTTTTCACTTTTTATCTGATATTGGATCTCATGGACTGAATGCAGTGATGCCTCAACTATGGTTTTCTACTAAATCTCTTGGTTTTTCTAATCCTCAAGAGATAGATGTATGGAATGGATATGTAGCCACTCTTAAATCTAGTCATGTTAGGATTTCAAATGATGATGATGCTCTTGTATGGAACTTGTCTAAATCTAGCAGGCACACACCCAAAGAAGGATATGCACAACTTTTGTTCAGGGAAATGAATTATATTTGGTGGTGGAAAGTCTTATGGAAGCTAAAATGTCCTCTCAAGACAAAATTATTTTGTTGGTTTCTCCTTTCTAGAAAAGCATTGACTTGGGATGTACTTATATTGAAAGGTAGAGAAGGAGCAGGAATATGTTAGCTGTGCAAGATGGAAGGTGAATCCAATTTTCATATTGGAGTGGAATGCACATTTACTTAGTCTGTTTGGCTTATTATTGAGGATAATTTGAAAATCAATAATGTTTGGCATGGAGAAACAGTGACAACATGTTTCAAAAATTGGATTTTGAATGTGGAAGTGGCAAATATTAAACCTTTAGCTATCATTGTTTTATGGTTCATTTGGAGGGCCAGCAATTTGTCTTGTTTCAAAGATATCTCCTTAACTTCTTCACATGTTTCTAGTTTTAGTCTTGGTATGATGAGGAATATTTCGTAGAAGCAAACAGTGGTTTCTTTTAGAAATATCTTTGTTGAAGTTATTGACAAAACCTCTGCATGGGCTTTTTTGATGGTTCTGCAGTTGGGGATCCTAAAATTTGTGGAGCTGTAGGTATGCTTCATTTATCAGATGATCATTTTATTTCTTTTAAAATTGGATTAGGTTTGGGAACTAATAATTATGCAGAATTGTGTGCCCTTAAGCTACTTCTTACTCTGGCTTGAAGGAACTCTTTGGATAAAATCTAGATTTTTGGTGATTCCCAGTTAGTTATTAACTGGGCATCTGGTAAGTACCAATTATTGAATTTAGAATGTAAACATGTTTACTAATTGTTTCGAATTTGTTTGGTTCAATCATATCTACCGAGAAAGAAACTCATTTGCAGATGCTTTGGCAACAGCTGGAGGTAGAATTCTGGAAGGATACTGGTCTATTAAGGAACATCGGGGTGATTCAATGGTGGAAACCTTTCAGGTTTTCTAAGGAATTTTAAGTTTATGGATCTATGGGACATGGGATAAAACAGTTTGTATTTTTGTCCTTGTTTGAAAACAATCTCTTAGTGTGGTTGATGATTCAATATGCAGTTTTGAACTTATGAAATGGTCTTTGTGTTGATGATAAGTATATGGATATATATTTGATTAGTTTTGATATTATTTATAACATCCGATATTATGCTTTTGACATAATAGATCTATACGCTCACTTGAAAAACAGATTTGGGCTCATGAATGGGCTTTGATGGACAGTTATATGGAACATCCATGGACTTGGTGTAAACAACTTCTTTTTGGATTGTTGCTGAATATGGATCTCTTTTGAGCAGATCGATGGATTTTTGGGACATGTTTTATTTTGTTCATGGCTTTATGCCTTTGAATATTTTTGAATTTTGAGTTCTTTATGGAGTATTATCCTGATTGTAATATCAACTAGTAGGCTGGGAATTATGTTATTAATGGACCTATGAACCATCTCCAGTATGTAAATAAATATATTTACGCTTTTTTTCTTTGGAAAAAAAAGCATGCTCCTTATTGTTCGCCGCCAATAAGTAACATTAAGCTATTTATTGTTCGCCGCCCATAACTAACATTAAGAAGTAAGAATCATTTTAAGGAGCATAACTTTAGTTTATGATAAGCAAGTTAGTCTTATCTTTTTTTAAGTCTATGAATTGGGTGAATACATAATAAAACCCAATTAAATGGCACGCACAATTTTTTTTCTTCTTTTAAATGACTTTTTTTAGTTATTAATAAGTTAAAAAAATACCATATTTTGTTATTTTTAGAAAAAAAGTTTAAAAAATAAATATTTTTTTCTCTAGTATTTTAAATATTAAAAGTTTTTAAATTTTTAAATTTTTTTAAAGTTTGTTTATTACATAATACAATAAAAGTTTTAGATTATTTTAAAAAAAACTTATAATAGTTGATAAATTTGTATAATTTTGGTGCCCTTCAAGCATTTGAGGATGTAAAGTCTATTTATGCATTACAAAACATGATATAGGCAATTTTTGTAAAAAAACAAAATTAGATGAATTTACATTAAGAAAAAATCACCTCTAATGAGAATTGTATAATGCTATCTTAAACAAAAATATGATATAAGTTACAAAATATTATTAATGAAAAACATTTTAATTACTCAAATGTAAATAAATAAATATAATTTTAATATATTAAATATAAAATATCTATAATGTATATGCATAAATTAATGTTTAATATGAATGGTCCAATATTTTTTTAATAGTTATTCAATTTTAATATGAATTTGATCTTTATATTCATTTCAACAATATTATTAATGTATTTACTTATTCTATTGTTTGTATTTATCGAATAGGTGTCAAAAAAATGTTGGTCGTCTTAAGAAGGATAAAAATAAATTGCCAATTGTTGATTCATTTAGTATCCACAAAGTTCTAATTAACCATGTAATTTTTGAAATGATGTTGATTTTTTTTCCATAGAAAAAAATCGTAAAATTTTTATTTACCTTCGTGAGATGGATCAAATGTCCATTCTCACAATATGATTCAATAGTTCTCAAAGCGAAAAATCATTCTCAAAGCTAAAACTTATTACAAGCTCATAGATCATAGTATCAAATACAAGATGATCATGCAATCGAGCAGAAATATAATCGTCGCTTCACACAACAAATATATTCAAAGTATACAGAGGATAAAAATATTATATCATTCAGATAAACAGTTTCATATAAACAACATTGTCACCATCATTGTCCAAAAATAGACAAGAGAAATTTCAAAAGTATGGATCTCCACACTGTTACCTCCATCAACAGGCCCCTACAAAAATATAAAAATATGATCAAATATTTTATCGAATGCATCATCATATAAACAATATTGTCACCATCAGTATCCAAAATAGATAGAATCTCAAAAATCAGCATCGCCACACCATACTGCTAACTACATGGGCCCATTCAGAAAATTTGATAAGTTTCATAAGTTTCAGTTGCTCGATATTCTTTGATATGCCAAAACCCATCAAGAACAGATGTCCATATTTTGCAAAGATATATGCATGAGTATTTATTTCAC
This sequence comes from Pseudotsuga menziesii, assembly GCA_001517045.1. Lineage (NCBI taxonomy): Eukaryota > Viridiplantae > Streptophyta > Pinopsida > Pinales > Pinaceae > Pseudotsuga > Pseudotsuga menziesii. The sequence continues at coordinate 17,399 of LPNX010837550.1, forward strand.
GATAGATGTGCTTGAGATCCACTGACTCAAACATATCTAAACGTATGTTTACTTCCTGAAGAAACTGAGATAGCTCTAAATTTTGAATTCTGTACTTACCACTAGCCCAATTGATGACTAACCAAGAGTCACCAAAAATATGGATCTTAGCAATATTATACTTCCTAGCCAAGAACAGTACGAGATTTAATGCACAGAATTCAGCAAAATTATTAGTACCAACCCCTAAACCATATTTAAAAGAAAAATAATGTTCATTAGAAATTTGAAGAAAACCTCCTGCTCCACAAATTTTTGGTACTCCAACTGCCGATCCATCAAAATACCCCCAAGGGTAGGATTTATCAATATGTTCAACAACCATAGATCTGATTTTCACATCATTATTGACATGAGGAAAATATCTCAACATACCCAAACTAAAAGAGGATACTTGTGAAGGCCTCAAAGTAATGTCTTTAATGCAACTCAGGTTTCTTGCTTTCCAAATAAACCACAGAACTATAACATTTAAAGACCTAATATGCATGACTTCTAAATTCAGACACCAAGTCTTTAAACAGTCATACACAGAAACCCCACTCCAAAGATTCCTGATATTTAACTTATCTTCAAGATCTAACCAGACACTCATAGTAAAAGAGCATTCCACACCTAGATGAAAATTTGTCTCACCACTCATCTTCTGCAGATAGCATATTCTAGGTCCTTCCTTACCTTTGCTAACAATAAAATCCCATGTAAGTTCCTTATCATAGAATAAGAACCAACATAATATTTTTTACTTAAGCGAGCACTTAAACTTCCATAATACTTTCCACCACCAGGAGTATTCCATCTCATTCAGATCCAACAATAAATGCACATAACCATCTTTTGGGGATTATTTACCAGATTTAGACAAATTACAAACCAGTTCATCAACATCACACAATAATCTCACATGAATAGCTTTGAGACAAGATAAATATCGATTCCAGCTTGTTCTTTCCTGAAAATACACTAACCCAAGAAATTCAGCAGATAACCAAACCTTCTCCATCAACAAAGTCATTCCAGGGCCTGCTATGTCTTTTAGAAAAAAAGATTCCAACAGAATGTAATTTGTCAATCAATGATAAAAGTAAAAGGTGTCTCCATTTGCACCCCACCCATGGGTCCACTCCAAGTCTAACATCAACACAATTCCCAACCTTCTAGACAAGATTATTACCAACAACATCAAAAGACCATAAAATAACTTTCCAGCAGATGGAAATGTTCTTTTTCTATTTGACAGATACTTTGATCCAATCTATTAATGACATTGGATGAATATATTTCTTAACATCTATCTGAACCCAAGGACCCGAGCCTTGAATAAGGTTCCATACGCTCTTGGAAGCAAGAGCTTTTGCAAAATAAATAGGAATTCTCATCCCCCATCCCCCCATAGACTTTTTACAAGCCAAATATTTCCATGATGACCAAGGTAAAACAGAAGAATCCTTATTTCCATACCATAAAATTTTGAAACACAACTTCCCAATCTTCTCAATAATACCCATTGGAATCCAAAAATGCATCCAGTAGACCATAATTGCCTCAAGTACATATTTGACCATAGTAAGCTTACCTCCCTTAGATAACCATCTATGGCTCTGGTTCATTATCCTTTCTTCCACTTTATCAATCAACTAATCCTAGTACTTTAGAAGGTATCTGCATGGTTTAAGATGAAAACCAAGATACGTCTTTCCATTCTCAAGTTTTACAACTAAAAATGAAAATATATTATGTAAAGTAATAATCTCATACTCATCCAGACCAAAATGATACAAGGTATATTTTTCCTCATTTATTTTCATTCTAGATGCTTCACAAAATTCTAGTAAGACCTCATATAATGAAGATAAGGATTCCTTAGAACCATCAGTAACCATAACAATGACATCCACAAAAATAACACGAGATAAAGAAATATCATTTCTAAAAGAAATTCCGTGAAAAACCCCACAATCTTTGGGACTAATAATTTCCCTACCCAAACCATCAACTACAATAAGAAAAATCAAAGGGGCTTAAGGGAAACCTTGCCTGAGTCTCTTACTAGATTTAAATAAAAGGAGATGCAGCACCATTAATAAGAATGGAAAAAGAAACAGTTGAAAGGATGCTCATAACCCATGAAATGAAAGACTCTGCAAACCCCATTTTAGATAGAAGAACCCGCAAATATGTCCAACTAACACGATCATAAGCTTTTGAAAAATCAATTTTTAAAAGCACTGACTTTAAGCGTTTTCTATGAATGGTGTGGATACTTTCCTGAATAACTCCCACAACATCATGAATCTGCCTCCTAGGAAGAAACCCAAACTGTTCACTAGAGATATAACGACCCGGAACCTTTCTAATACGGATAGAAATGATCTTACCAATAAGCTTGTAGATGTAATTAGATAAAGAAATTGTCCGACATTAAGACATTATTTCATTTTCACATTTTTAATGAAAAATTTACTTGATTTACATTTGTTAATTAAAATACAATTATTTTTTTTAACTTTTCATTATTAAAAGACCTCATAGATACCCTTCACTACCCCTTCAAATTTGACCACCGAGTTGAGGGCATGTTTTCTTTGTACTATTGTATTTCCTACAGGTGAAATCATGGATATCGGTGTCTATTCGGCGAGGATCGACTTTAGGAATCTATATTCCAAAACCTTTCGGTCGGACTATCATTTATGTTTTCGGACGAACTAATTTATTTTTTCGGCTGAAAACATGCAACTAACTTTCAACCAAAAAAAAGGTTCAGACGAACGTTAAAGTTAACAGAGTGCCCCGTAATGCGCCGTTTGCATGGATAGCTGGGAAAATATTTTTCGACAAATAGTTTTTTGGTCGAACAATTGTTTGGCCGAAAGTTGTTTTAGACCGAAAAGTAGTTCGACCAAAAAAAAATTTCAGCCAAAGAAACATTATATATGTATAAACCAAATGCAACTGTTTGTTATTTCCTCATTTGCTCTTTGAGTGGTTTTTTCTCATGTCATTTCTCTGGTGCTCTGTTATGTCCTCCCGGGTTCTCCGGTGCACCCTCTCTGGTGCTCTGTTGCATCGTCTATAGAGAACTTTTATGATCTGAGTGGTTTTTTCTCCTCGATGTTTCTCTAGTGCTCCATTGCATCCTCTTTGGTGCTATGTTGCATCTATGGTGCTCTGGTGCTCTGGTGCTTTGGTGTTTTGCTAGTGCTGGTGTCGGTGCGCGGTGGTGGAGCTTGTCAGTCGTCTTATGGTGGAGCTTGTTTGTGCGGCGATGGAGGTTTCAACCCTTTGTCTGCGCAATGTTGGAGGTTTCTACCCTTTGTATGCGCGATGGTGGAGCTTCTCGGCCCCTCATATGCGCGGTGGTGGCGCATCTCGTTCCTTCGTATGCGTGGTGATTGAGGTAAGTTGTTTTCAGCCTTGCTCTTAAAAATTGAATGCACATGGATCGAACTTGCTCTTAAAAAGTGAATGCACAATAATTCAACTCTTTGTTTAGTCTCTCATTGCACGTATTATATATGCTTGTCTTTCTCATGTTTCTCAATAATATCTCTAAAATGACTATGGCAATGAAACTGGTGGCTCTTTGTCCCAACCAAATAGATTCTATCTCTATTGAACATAAGGACCTTCAGACACACACACACTATGGTGTATGTACCACACCCCTTGAGAGACAAGCCATAGAGTGAAGCTAGAGTATAATCTTTAGCCGTAGTAAGTTCCATGGACATTAGAGAGTTCTTGCTTCCGTCCTTATTCCATGGCAATAAGTGCCTTAGTTTAGTCTCCATTCTGTTTAAAAAACCTAGTCCCCTTCCTTTCCTTGATCCTTGAGCCTAAGCGAAGAGCTAATTCTAGCTATCTCTAGAAAAAGTTCCATCAGGTAAGTACTAGCATAGTACTATTAGCCTTATGGTTGTGTCCATAGAGTAAGTAAGTACTAGACTGGATACTCCTTCCAACAGGTTTTAGCAATAAGTAGCATTATGGTCCTGAAATTATACTTCTTTGGAAAACAATATAGGTAAATGCAAAATGACAAAATATGAAACCTAATAACAACTAGATAAGTTTTGTATATTTTCCATAGCCATTGATGCAATCAATTAAGTACTCTAGTATAAGTTTGTTGCAGAAGACTATAGAATTTAATCTATTTGTTTCCAACCTCTAAAAATTAATGATTATAACTTACAACTTATGATTCTTTAAGAGTTTGATAGTAGATATAATTATGCACAATTACTATCACCAACATAAAATTCCAATACAATGTTAATATCATCTGTTGATTACAATTATTCTATTTCTAATCATAAAATTTTATTAGTTTACACATCTTTCACATAGAAAGAAAAAATAAGGAAAATCATAAAATTTGAGATACCAAATAAGTGCGACTTACTTTGATTTGTGAACAAACTGGAAAATCCTAAGTTGCATAGAAACATAGACGTCTATACTATCAATGCTATTGAAGTAAAATTGGATAGCCAAATGGAACGGTATTCAATAGCTTTCAATGTTATCACGCTTGAAACACTTAACCTTATTATATTAGGTATATGCTTGAAACACTTAAACCTATGAGATAAGGTAATATGAATGAAACATATGGGAAGAGTATGAGTTATAGGTAACTGATAAGGATATTGTGTTACCATAATTAAGATGAATGTAAACTACTTGAAACTAATAGCATGTATTAGTAATAGTTCATGTCTGTAATCTTTGTAATTAAAACTATGACATTATGTGGATAACGTGCCATACACTAGTGGAAAATGAGAGATTAGTGACAAAAAATATGACCAAAATCGGCATATCAATGACCACTTTTGGTTTGGCGATCGCTGGTGGCTAATTTACGGTCTTTTATTATGCGACCAAAATTGGTTTTTTTTTTGGTCATTTATAGCTTGTCAGTTGGTCATTAATTTGGCCATATATTTGAATCAATGACCACATTTATGACCAAATTAGGTCGCGTAATAAAAGACCGTAAATTAGCCACCAAATCTATTTTTTGGTCATTGATATGCGAATTTTGGTCATTTTTTTTTTTCATTTATATCTCATTGTTTGGTCACGTATCTCTTAATTTTTGGTCATTTTATATGCGAATTTTGGTCATTAATCTCATTTATTGGTCACTAATTTAGTCATTTTTAGTTGTTTTATGTGTGGTTATTATATTTTAGTAGTTTTAATGGTGTCCATTATTAATCAATATAAATTTTTAGTATGATATTATGTTTAAATTGAAAAAAAGAATCATACATTATTTATCATCATCTAATACACATGTGAATTATGCAATCTCACATTAATCAGTTAATTAAAACACTTATAAATAATATAAATTACTACCATAAAAGTTTTAAGCCGCGCAAATTATATTATATCAAATGTTAAATATTACAATAAATTTGAGTACATCGATGACTTTACATGAAAATCATCTAGTACATCGATGCCTTTTCAAAATACTACAATCGCTAAACCATCCCACTTGTACTTGGTTGCTAAGTCATACTTAGATCCCGCGGAAGATTAAAAACCATACTTAGCAGCTTGAAACCCTCAGCAATAGGTTCTTCATATTCAATGGAAAAGCCTCAGCAATAGGCTCTTCATACTCAATGGCCCACTTTTTGAGCTTTATGTCTACGCATGTGCTTCTGTATCCGCACTGTACATGCTTCTGAGCTTTTTGAGCTTTATATCTGCCCACTTGCTTCTGTATTCACATTGTCGCAGCCTCCCCCCTGATGTTGTTATAAAGCTTGCGAATAAGGTTACCTACAAACAACACATGTTAAGCAATAAATTTTGTTTCTCGCTAAAAAGAGAAAACAAATAACTGAAAAATGTACATAGTAATTTCATGCAATTATTTGGTGTACGAGAAATAAAAAACCATTGTGCAATAATATATTTTAAGTACAACTAAGTGCAATGGTACAATTCAGTTTACTACATTAAATTACAACAATCATGCTTAATTATAACTTTCAAATAATTCGAATTGTCAATGTAGGTGTTTGGATTTCTAAACCTCACTAATTAGACATAAATTCGAGTGCACTACAATAGAAAGCATTTACAAATTCAACTAGCCACTTGACTATAGTTACAAAATATTACCTGTACCATAACACCACTAGAATTAATCATATTTTGCACCCCAACCATGATAGGTAACAACCTTAGAACTTCCAGCTTCTTGGGGAAGCATATAAATCATGATCCTAGGCTCATTACATCTTTGGATGCTGAGAACAGCATTTGTCAAAGCACGCTCATTATAATAATCTGCATAGGCCATTACTTTGGTCCAAAGAAACAAGTGACAAGAAACCTACACTTGGAAAAGAACAAAGGAATTAGCTAATAAATAAATATGTAAATATATACACAAATACATACATGCATACCTCATTTACTTTAGAACCAAAATCCTAAACCCTTAGTTGTGTTCAAAGATGTAAAAAAAAATTGTTTGCATTGAGCATAAGAGGTTTATCTGTTTGAGGGTACTACAACCTGTAGTATCGTCATTCACAATGATCAACAGCCAAGGGAGTGATGTAGTCATTTTTTCTCAAGTAGATCTATGTGATAAGTGAACGAAAATCAATCTAAACAAACAAAAAACAACAACCTACCTTCTAATAACAATCTACCTTCAATAGCAGTGTTGTTTTGATAATGAGACATTTTAAATGACTGGGTTGTTTCAATTTAAACTAGTAGCATATCCAAACTGTAATAGCATGATAGAAATAACTCACATCTCCATTCAAGTTGTATCTTCACATTTATATTTGGTAGAACTGTTAAGCTAACCTCCTGATTTCAAGGCAGAATATCAGCATTGGATCAAAAATTCACATTCTTAGGTCAAGGGAACAAAAGGAAATAGTTATTATACTTACAAGAAAGAAAATAAATTTATAACCATATACTTGATCCAAAGGAGGTGCATCCTATAGGAAAGGAAATGTTCTAAACTCATACTTACAATAGTTTAAAAACCAACGAGTTTATATCCATATCTTTAATCCACTAACTAGGGTTTTAAAGACCTTGGAGGGTTGTACCAAATTATATTAAGCTAAGAGTATATATTTGAACTTCATCTCTTATCTATATATATGAAGTTTTCAGATGTCCAAAATGGTCTTATTGTATATTTGATTTTTAACTATCATTGTCTTCATGATTTTTTAATTTCCGGCACTTATTTGTCTTGTTGATTTGACATAAATTGAGGTTGAAATTGTTTAAGGGTTTAACATTGACATTGAAGACAACAAGAAAAAATTTGCTTATGTGATTATTTTTGCCGTAAAGTGATTTTCAGATCTGGTTTATGCATGAGAAGATTTCCCTAGAGGGCTGAAACTTGTGGCATAAATTTTGGTATATTTTCTTTTGAACAGCCTAGTGGATTGGAGTTGTTTACAAATGAAATATCAATTGTTGCTTGTTGTTTTTTTATTATATTTTAGCTCATCCCTAAGGTTCTAAATTCACGGGGACTAAATCCTAGAAACCTCTAGTAATGAGGTCAAATTTCTAAAGTTGCATTAAAGCTTGAATTATTTTGGAAATTTCTACATATTCAACATAATCACAAGTACTTGCAAGTATAGTAACTATGAAAGACTACCCATTCCTACATGGACAAGGAGCACCAGCATATCCACTTTATCTCCATTCTCAATAGACCCTACATCTTTAAAAAAAATCAAATTATGACTGAAATCTGCATTGCTAACTCTGCTTGAATATTTGTTTTACCATCAATATTGCTTCATTCTTGGTGATAATTTCAAGCATGTGTGGCGATTACAACCTTGAATCCTTACTCTTACATTAATATAGACTATGAATACATGGTAAATTTGGGACAACTGATCACCAGATTAATATAGGCCACCACAATATTTTGGAATTATTCATAAAATTGACCTATGAACAACTTTTGGCCTCATTTTGATATCTTCTTGACCTGGTATGACAGATTCTTTATTTCTTCAAGTTGTTGACTCCAAAACCACATACCTCTAAACTAGGGTTCTCGATTAACAAGAATGCTTTGTAGGGTTATAGATAGTAGGAACAACTTGAATATGTTTGAAGAAAGGTTATCATACTCTGCAAGTTAGCCTGAATGACCCTCAAGTCTAGCAAGTTAGCTGACCTGCCATGTCTAGTGCCAAGTCATCTACCCACCAAATTTAACTGTGACTTAGTTTAATGCCAAGTTTGTTGCAAAGATATTCCAAGTTACTTGGTGAGTTTCTCTGAGTTATTGGCCAAGTTATTCCACAGTGTGGTGTTTAGTTTTCCAAATTGCTGAGTGGCTAGCTTGCCAGGTCACTCTTGAGTGGTTATTACATTGAGTCATTCTCAAGTTTGAGACTAACAAGCTTGGTTTGAAGGCCTGCAATGATTGAACAACTTCCTGAGATCAAAAACAATAATTTACTCAACTTGCAGTAGGTAAAATTTCTTTCAAAATCATAAATTTGGATTGTCTGGTTCGTTTCCAAGTTTAATGCACTTCATCGAGGCTCCTACTCTGCGGATTTGAACTTAAAGACAACAAAATTTAATGCTTGTTTGGTCCATGCGTGGGTATTACCTTTTTTCATATTCTTCCATCGGTACTCTTCAATTTCAGAACTACAATCCTCCAATGTTACTTGAAGTGAGGTTCTTTAAGCAAGGCAGAATACCTTAAAGGATTATTAAAAAATGGGAGGATGGGTCACCTACAAATCTTTGAGAAAGAGTTGTAAAAATATTAGCTTTTGTTATACCCAAATCTTGTCACCACCATGTAATAAGACCCTTAACTTCCATGTTTGCCCTTAATCCCAACACTTGGAGTGGAAACCTACTCTGTTTGTCAATTCTACATGAAAAAACTCAGCACCACGCTTTCCTTATGGCCCATGAGCGGTACCTTGCTCGCACTGCATGTACCTTTTTTTCCATAAGTAGTGCCACCGCCTATGGTCTTTGGTCCATAAGAGTTTCTCATCTAAACCGCTCTATCATAAGAGGAGAAAAGTGGTACCATGGGTAAAATGGGAAAAAGAGAAGTTTCTCGAGGCTTCTAGATCATGAGCCCCATGTCCTCCCTTATCTCTATCATTATGGGTCAATTGAGCTCGAGATCCCCGATGGTAGGATCTTAGAGCCACCTCACCCACAATTCTCTCAACTATTCCTATCCATTGAGCCTTATAAAAACAAGCTCAAGTCCATAGTTGACAGGGAGAAATATAGAGGTATTGTTATGCTGTTGGATTGACCACTTAGCACAAGCCATTGGAGAGCATAGAGAGAAAAGTTGGATCTTATGGGAATGACGTGTTTGTCTTGTGGAGATGCTTGCTGACACTAAGGCAATGGTTGTAAGCTTTTCCATAAATCTTTAATGCAAAGATGATTTCCATCCCACATTACTGTTGTTTTGATTTCGCATGTACATGTGGTTAGATTCCTTAGTCACTAACATGGATAAGTAGATTATTTTCTGGTAGCTTTGATGTGTTTGCATGTTTGATCTATTTACAGGTACACAGGTTCACTATCGAAGTAGCATTCCAGGTGTCTACAACATTCAGGGAAGGTCTTCATCCTTTGTTGTTCACTCATTTCTTTTGGATATGAACCATTCATACCAGAGGAACAGCTTCTGTCCGTAGAAGGTAAAATATTCATGGTTACAAATCTTGCGACTCCACTGGGGAACAATGCAAATCTCAGTTGATCTGATCTTCCTTACTCCTTGAACTCTTGTCTAAATCTAAGCTCCATCTCCAACTCTCTTCAATGAGATATATTTTCCATCTGACTTAGTGAATTTTGGTTTGAAACTTTTAGATCTGTTCAAATCTAAACTATTTCAACTTTATATGCTCTTTTTTACTGTCAATTCATTAATCTTTACCTTGATTTGATCAATTTCTAACTTGATCTTTCATTCTCCTTTGTGTTTTGGATCTATTTAGGGAGCTGCACATGTTCCTTTGGTAAGGAGCGGTGCCACCGCCTGAGTCCAGGTAGCAATATGTGGTGCCACCGCCTGAATCCAGTGAGCAAGAAGCGGTTATGCCTCAAAAATGCCTACCAACACCTTCATCTGTGCGATGCCAGGTAGGCCCTGTTCCAGATTTGTATTTTGATTTTTGTGTGTTTTTGGCTTACTTTTTTATGAAAATGAAGTGTATTCTGCAGTTGCTTTGATTGTTATATTCCCTTTAAATTCAAAGAGAGTTTGTGTTTCTTGCATTGGAGTTTACATTATTTTCTTTACTTGAAACCTCTTGCTCTTTTCTGTAGATATCATTCATTGGAATTGAGAATATACATTTCATTTTCTTGTGTATGCTTTGGTTTGTTTTGGACTTGGAATGCGTGAGTGATCCATGTTGTTTTGAGTCTTTCTTTGCTTGGGGTGATTCTTGTTTCCTTCTACATGCTGATTTTTTCAGTGCTTGGTAGGAAAGATTGGTTCTTCGTTTCCTTGTCTATTTGAAAGAGAAATTTTTTAGTTTTCTCTCTATTTTGCTTTATTCGCAAGCGGTGTTGAATGATTTTCTTCTTGTTTTGTGCATGATTGTTTGAAATTCTAGATCTGACTTTCATTAATAAGAAATATATGTTTTCATCTTTGCGTGCATTAGAGTTAGTTTTATTTGGAAACGTTAGTGAAATCATCTTTCCATTAATTTTTTATGCATCTTTTTCAAGCATGAAAGATAGGAAACATTTTTGGTTTATTTATGTCTGATGTTCTCTAGATCTCTTTTTTATTTTCCTTGAAGATTCTTGGGGTGCATTGATATTTCCCTTTTCGTTTGAAAAGATAGAATTGCATTTGCATTTGGGTGTGCATTTCTGGAAGAAAAGTAAATCTCTCTCCCTCTCTTAAGTAGAATTTCATTGAAGAGGAAAACTTACATTATCATATAGATCAGTGTGCATCTTCTTTAAATTCAAGTTTTCACTCCATGGTTCCACCTAAATGCACAAGATAAAATTAACGGTAGTACTAGGTTAAAATTTTTAGCAATTTGAGTGATAAGTTAGAGACGTGTTTAGCTGTCGTTAAGCATGGGAGCTGTCATTACTCATCCGCATTACATCCCAGGACTCGTGTGGTTCTTCCATGTAACGTCAGCAAGGATAATTTTAGGGGTGAATTTTTAGCCCAGTGGGCTATTTTTCCATGTTTTTCTTCCAAAAAAGAATTGCCATTTTGCATTTTTTGAAGCCCTGTTTCGCCCAGTTTTGACGGGGTAAAAAATTTTCACCCCAGAAATGGCCAAATTATTATATAAACGATATAAAATCCTTGAAAATTAAAATATTTTTCGAAAAATATCGCCAATCATTTTATAGTTGGCATTTTAAGAATTGGTAATATTCGCCAACATTTATACACTTTTAAATAAGTATGGTTCCTTAAAATCATCCATGAACGTCAGTATATCGAATGGTCTTTCACGTACCCTTGAGTTATATAGAAAGGTACTTCACATACTCGATTGTATATAGGAAGGCCCCTTGTGAACGATTATGAATTAGAAAACACTACTACCGATTTGAGCTCCCACGTACCTTGCGTATATTGGGAGACCCTTTTAGGAATCCTCAAACCATATGAGTTATCCTTTTGGCTTGTCTTGTGAGATTCCTGACTCTTATCCACTCCTTTCACATGTTTTCCTGTTGCTTTTAGTTTGAGTAGTACTTTCTTGTGCATGGTAGTTAGGAGGTTTTTAGAGAGTCTAGAGATGGCATCCCAATCTAGGACTACTACTCAAGAGGTCCCTTTCCAAGGTGCACCTTTTGTATTCCCTCCAAGTGAAGGTATTGGTCCTCCCTTTATTTCAACTCTGAATCTTCCTGGATTAACTATAGGATTACCGGTTTGGATTTTTAATCTGGTAATTCGTGTTACACCTAATGTCTCAAATGTCACCTCTCATCCAAGAGAGGATCAACCTCAACCTAATCCCTCTCCTTCTTCGCAGGTTGTTGCTTCATCGCTTTCTTCTTCTTCACTTGACCAGAGCTCTATGGTTAGTAGTCATGTGGATAAGAAGAAGAAGAAAGGGAAGGGTAAGAAGAAGAAGGATAAGAAAGATAAAAAGAAGCAACTATATGCTCTTGATGGTGCTCATTCTAAGAGAACACTCGGAAAAACCAAGTTCCATTGTAATCTTTGCAAGGGGGGCCACCTTCTTAAGGAGTGTCCCAGTCTCTCTCATGTACAAGAAGAGTGGTCTAAAAGGTCCAGACCATCTGTGTCATCAACCTATGATCATCATGTTGACGATACTCCCTCAACCAGTGACCCATTGGTAAAAGGTTGTAAGGGTAAAGTCTTGTATCCTTGTTTGATATGCAAGGCTATGCATCGTACTTTTCTTTCTCCAAGCATGAATGAAGCTTCGTGTTGGTTGGAAAATATTACTGATCATCAACAGGTGATTCCAACAAGTGATAATAAGTTATCCCTTGATTCCTCGTTGGTTGACCAAGTGATCAATTCAATTTCATCTATAATCGATCCCACTCTTCCTTCAGAGAGTGAAGTGGTCGAGTCAATTTCATTTCCACCCGATCCCGCTCTTTCATCAGAGAGTGTTAAGACTGAAGTAGTCTATTTGAGCCAATATTCATCTTGTTCTTCTCTTCAAGTAGAGAATAAATTGAATCCTGCTGAAGTTTTTATGCTTCATTTTGATTGTTCTCGACAAGAGGAAATTTTGTCTATTTCAATGGAGCCCTCTCTGAGTAGTGAGGTTATTTCCTTTGACTGGAGTAACCTAACAAAGTATCGTCTTCATTCGAGTGTTCCTTTCCAAATAGTTGTGAATGTTACTGCTAGGTGAATACTTCACACTATTGTTGATGAAGGGGCTTCTGTTAGTATTTTATCCTCAACTGCTTGGAAAGATTTAGGTTCTCCTCAACTTGTGCCAGCCACTAATCAGATACTGGATTTTAATCGCGGACCTATTACACCTTTAGGGACCCTTCCTTATTTGCCTATTACATTAGGAGGGAAAACTGTCTGTATTGATGTTATGGTGGTCCAAGGTCCTTTAGATTTCAATCTGATCCTTAGAAGTGATTATGTGTATGCAATGAAAGCCATAGTGTCCACACTCTTTATAGTTATGCATTTTCCCCATGATGGAAATATTGTGACCATTGATCAACTTTCCTTTGTTACACCTGACCATCGTATGAATCCTAGTAATTAGACTGCTCTGGATGTGCCGCATGTTCTTGTGATTATTTCCCATTCTTCTAGTTAGCTTCTTCCCATCATAGGTAAAGTGGGGGGCATGACTCTAGTCTATGGAAATCATAATAGAGCTAAGATTCTAGATTTTATGTAATGGGGGAAACCTACCAACCTATGGATATCATGTTCGGTAGGAGCAGGTTTGAGAGCATAGTTTACTTTTGGTTTCAATCTCGTTAAAAAATAAAACCACTCCTTAAGCATAGTTTACCTTTTGGTTTCAAGCTTGCAGAAAAATGAAATGATTCCTGAGTAAATTTCCCATTCTATGTCAAGCTTGTTAAAAAATGAAATGGATCTCCTCAAGCATACTTTACCTTTTGGTTTCAATCTTGCATGAAAATGAAATCATTCCTGAGCAAAGTTCCAATTCTATGTCAAGCTCATTAAAAAATGAAATAGATATCCTCAAGCATAGTTTACCTTTTGGTTTCAATCTTGCATAAAAATGAAATCATTCCTGAGCAAAGTTCCCATTCTATGTCAAGCTCCTTAAAAATGAAATAGAAACCCTCAAGCATAGTTTACCATTTGGTTTCAAGCTTGCATAGAAATGAAATCATTCCTGTGCAAAGTTCCCATTCTATGTCAAGCTCATTAAAAAAATGAAATAGATCTCCTCAAGCATAGTTTACCTTTTGGTTTCAAGCTTGCATAAAAATGAAATCATTCCTAAGCAAAGTTCCCATTTTATGTCAAGCTCGTTAAAAAATGAAATAGATCTCCTCAAGCATAGTTTACCTTTTGGTTTCAAGATTGCATAAAAATGAAACCATTCTCGAGCATAGTTCATTTTCTATTTTCAAGCTCGTTAAAAAATGAAGTAGGTTTCCTTAAGCATAGTTTACCTTTTGGTTTCAATCTTGCATAAAAATGAAACCATGTTCCAAGCATAGTTACATTTCGTTTCAAGCTTGTGTAAAAATGAAACAGATCCCATTCCCTTGAATCGAGTCTTCACTTTAGTGTTAGAACTTGAATCTTCTTTTCACCTGCCTGATTCTCGTTCTTCCTACCCCCTTGGTGAAAATTTTCACATTAGTAACCATGTTTTTAGGTTGGGTATGGAAGAAGAATCGTCAGACGAAACGAAGCTTGAGGGGTAAGCTTCACTGGCAATCATGTTGGGGGAAAGATTCCAAACTCTGTATATCATTTTAATGGGATTTTTCAAGCATATTTTACCCATTGGTTTCGATCTTGCATAAAAATGAAACCAATCTCCACGCATTCTTTCAATTGATCTTCAAGCTCGTTAAAAATAGTAAGATGGTGTTGAGCTTACTTTTCATTTTTCATGCTCTGGTTAAAACATGAAAAGTGGTTTGAGCTTAGTTTATTACTTTTTCGTGCTCTGGATTCAAACATGAAAAAGGTTAATGGAGTGTCCTTTAAACTCTTTTCGGACTCCCTAAATATGAAAATATTGTCGAGCAATCTTGTCTCCTTCACGCTCATTAAAGCATTTGAAGAGTCATCTCTCCGATGGTAGGTTATCTCTTTTTCGGTTAGGATGGACTATTTACGAAAAAGGAACACTCCAACCAATCATGACTAGAAGAGTTCTATAAGGTATTATTTTACACTTTTTCGGGCCTTAGGGACTAAATCATTCGAAAAAGGACCCTTTGGAGTCTTCTTCCGTAGCTGTTCAGACTCTCTAAACATGAACAATATCGAGTTTTATTTCATTGGACTTGTTAAATCAAACATTGAGAGACCCTCTTTTGGTAATGAACCCCTCCTCTATCAGGTTTGTAAAACATATGAGTTTGGACTTGTCTTCGGAAGAGCTATAACGAGTGTTTGTTACCCTCTTTGAACTCATAAAACTAAAAAGAGGCACTCATCAAACATGATGGGGAAAATGGGAAGGGAATCATTTTGCAAATAAATGGCATTATTTTGTTGTTACCTTTGAACATGACACTTGTCTGCATATCATTTCAATCAATTGGGTATTTAGCTGATATCCATGATGATCCACTTTCATGAGTCATGCCACTCCTTTGAGTCTTTCAAAAGAATGCATTGTCCATTGTCGCACTGTGTGTTTGTTTGGTTTAGTCATGCTGCTAAGTCTTTTGTCGTGCCACCCGATGTTCAAAGGGAAGTTGAAGAGGTTTTTCCTCTCCAGTCAAAACAGGCTCTGTGTCAGTACTTTTGAGTTAGTCATATGGTTACTACATTCACATCATTTGAGAACTATGTTCCGAGTTTTTTGTTGTCGATGTGGGACTCATCATGCCCCTCCTTCGACGAGACTATTCCCATCAAAACCAACTCATCATCCGGGAAATTGCCTTAGAAATAAAAACTTAGTACCTTGATATCTGTATGCCTTAATGATAGCTTCTCTCACTCTCGACATAGGTTCACCTCATTGACCTTTGATCGATAGAATCAACTGGGTGTTCGATGTCACGACATCTATTCACACTCAGTAGATTGTACTAGGGTACCTTGGGAATCATTGACATCAATGGTGATCTCCCTAACACTTGTTAACGGTTCACATCATTGACTGGTAATCAAGTGGTTTTTACTATGTTCGACCACAGATCATTGTAATCACATGGATAGAATCATACTTTGTGTAAGATGAGACGAAGACCCTGGGTATTTGTTTAGCGCTCATTGCTTTCCCTAGGTTGCGATGGAGTTTTGTATATCTAGCATGGATCCACATTTGTATGGTCGTGGCTATGCTGAAATTTGCGTCTGTATGACATATATCTACATTGTATATCTAGTAGCTATTCTATGTCCATGTTTGAGTCCTCTATCACATGGATATACGTTGTATTCTAGTAGCCATGCTTGTTTATTCCTCTCATGGATCTACCTTGTATTGGTCTGTAGCCATGATTTGGTTACTTGTGTCCATGAGTCAAAAATATTGATGTGCTATAGATGCCTACTTGACGACATGCTTTGATCGAGCTGACATTTTCACCTCGAAGTGACAACTTGTTCTCTCAAAGCTCTCGTTTATCGTATCCCTCTAAGTCTCATGCTTTGGGGGGCATTCTGTTATACCCAAATCCTGTCACCACCATGTGATAAGACCCTTAACTTCCATGTTTTCCCTTAATCTCAGTACTTGGAGTGGAAACCTACTCTGTTAGTCAATTCTACATGAAAAAACTTAGCACTGCGCTTTCCTTGTGGCCCATGAGCGGTACCTTGATCGCACCTCATGTACCCTATTTTCCATAAGCGGTGCCACCACCTATGGTCTTTGGTCCATAAGTGTTTCTCATCTAAACTGCTCTGTCATAAGAGGAGAAAAGCAATACCCTGGGTAAAATGGGAAAAAGAGAAGTTTCTTGAGGCTTCTAGATCGTGAGCCTTGTGTCCTCCCTTATCCCTATCATTATGGGTCAGTTGAGCTCGAGATCCCCCATGGTAGGATCTTAGAGCCACCTCACCCATAATTTTCTCAACTGTTCCTATCCATTGAGCCTTATAAATACAAGCTCAAGTCCATAGTTGAGGGGGAGAACTATAGAGGCATTGTTATGCTGTTGGATTGACCACTTAGCCCAAGCCATTAGAGAGCATAGAGAGTAAAGCTGGAGCTTATGGGGATGATGTGTTTGTCTCGTGGATATGCTTGTCGACACTAAGGCAATGGTTGTAAGCTTCTCCACACATCTTTAATCAAAGTTGATTTCTGTCCCACATTACTGTTGTTTTGATTTCGCATGTACATGTTGTTAGATTCCTTAGTCACTAACATGGATAAGTAGATGATTTTATGGTAGATTTGATGTGTTTGCATGTTTGATCTGTTTGCAAGTACACAGGTTCACTATCGAAGCAACATTCAAGGTGTCTACGAAATTCAGGGAAGGTCTTCATCCTTTGTTGTTCACTCATTTGTTCTGGATCTGAACCATTCAGACCGGAGGAACAACTTATCCCCGCAAAAGGTGAAATATTCCTGGTTACACCTTTCTCCATTTAAACTTTCTTCACCATTTTGCTAGCTATGCTAGCCTAGAAGGTGACTTACAAGAACCATGGCTCGCAACTGCATCCTCCTTCTCAAAAGTATAAATATGAATCTGAATCTTGTGGTACTAAATTTGAAGTTGCATGTTGATTTGGATTCAGATTTGCTAGATTCTTTGATGTATAAATAGTTGGATCATTCATGTCTTGGGTTAATACCAAATATGATATATGTTTTGTACTGAAATCCTTGGATCGGTGTATGGTTGCGCTGAGGCATTCACTAGGTGTCGAGCACCCTAAATGCAGATAGATTGTTACCAACATACAGAGTTTACGAAATTCATTGTCAACCCAGGGAAGTCTTTTGTTTCAAAAGGTAAGTGCACAG
>LPNX010837564.1:0-23526 GCA_001517045.1 Pseudotsuga menziesii
TTATTACACATTGATTGATTGGGAAGGTGGATTGTAGTTGTAATAGTTATATTGGTACATCTAAATTTTCATGACAGAGATTGGATGGAAATTGATTTATTACATGTTTATTGATTCGGAATGTGGATTGTAATTTTAATAGTTATATTGGTACATCTAAAATTTCATTACGAAGATTAAATGACAATTGATTTATTACACATTGATGTCAGGAAGGTGGATTACAGTCATACTAGTATTTAAAATGAAATGACTAACAGGCTAAAATCATATAGTGGTAGAGAGTGGATAAATCATATAATGGGTGAGTGGATAGTACCCAAAATCAAATGGTGGATAGTGTTAAATCAAATGTCCAAATGGTGTATAGTTGAGAACAATTAAAATTAATGATGGACACTTAATTAGGTAATAATTATGTGCATATTTAAAATGAGATCGTTGGTATCTAATCATATGGTGGAGAGTGGATGATTGATGGACATAATGAGAGAAATAAGTAAGTAGTAGTTCGTTGTTTTTTAAAATGAATTGTTTGGATTGGTTTGCCTATAAAATCATATGGTGGAGGGTGGATGACATTCAAAACATTTGGAGATGGGTTATGATTAATTATGATGGTTTATTAATATTAATATTGTAGTGTTTATTTAGTGTATATTTAGCATAATGACATAGCATATGGTCTTTTGATTCCAGGCCTATTCTCCTTTCCTTCAATGGAGTGATGTTAATGTTTAAAATGAAATCGCAGCAACAATGGCATCTATAATTAAATGGTGGACACTTGGATGGGACCATGGATAACATAGTTGGATGGGGTCACGATAATTCTGGGCCTATGCTCATTAACTTTAATGGAGTGATCTTGATGTGTAAAGTGAAATAGCTCCAGCAACAACTGTATATGGTATCTATAATTAAATGCTGGACACTTGGATAGGACCATGGATAACATAGTTGGATGGGGTCATGACCAAATGTAATGAACAAAATGCACCCATAAAAAGCTTGTACAATTGAGGTGTTGAGGTGGTATCGAGGTGGGGAAGTTGATGCTCACTGAGCTCTTTGGAGAGGTTCTCACGATTAGAATATATGTGTGTGTGTAGGGAGAGAGATGGTAACAATTATATTAGCATTTGCTTAGAATTTTGAATTTCACATGTACTTTTGTTGAGTGTTGAGATTTTTCATTCTTCTTATTTTCAATTTTTTTAGTATGATTATAAAAAAAATATTTTCTTTGTTTTATGGTGTTTGAATTAACAAGTAATAAAAAAATTTCAATAGAAAATTTAAGATTGGATGAAAATAACATACAATCTATACAATGTGCAATAAACACAGAGATTACTAAATACAAAAGAGAGACCTAATCTAAAAAAAACAAAAGTGTTCATAATTACCAAAACTATTATCATCTTGAATCACTTCAATAACAAATTTCACTTATTTCCCAAAAAGTAAATGTTATAACTTCACTTCTTGCTTTCACTTTACTTCACTAAAAGAGTCAAGCTTCACCAAACTTTTAGTGAAAAATATATAAAATAATACAATCATCTCAAAACAATGAAAAATCTATAAAATAACACAATAAAAAGTTACTCAGAGATAGACTCTATCTCTAGAGGAAGTAACCATTGGGGGAGTTGTCTTTTTCTGTCTCTAGTAGCAATGTGCACTTGCGCATGTGGGTGGTGGACTCGTGGTGTTAGGGTGGATGTGTTCTTCCTTTTCTTAGGTGGATCTCATGGAGTTCTAATAAGGTATTATATACCCTTGAATGAATAGGGAAAGAAAGGGTAGAAGTAGCATGAGTAGGGATCAACAGTGACAATGGAAACATCCTAAAAAAGGGTTGGAATAAAAAATGGAAGAAACTTGAGCAAGGGTTGAGAGTTACTCTAGTTTGAACTTGTTATTTCAATATGAATGGTTTATGGTACCTCTTCCCCTTGAATCCTAATTTGGAATCCAATTGACAGGCTCAATTGACCGTGATTCTTGCATGATTCTTGCAAACAGTGATAATGATATGCAATCATAAGGAAATATTTCTCCTAGGATTTTTGGGGGCCTTCAAGTAGTACATTAATCTGTGTAAATACTAGTGGAGTCGTTTGATACAAATGGATGGACTCTTTTGATCGAGTCTTAGTATTAATCGTTCAAAAACCCAGTGAAAGAGAATGTGAACCACCATCTCTCTTACAAGCATGAATTTTCATGTCCCACTTCTCAATGATGAATTAAGTGATCAAGGCACTTGATCCAACAAGAGCCTTGATAATTGTGTTTGTTCACCTACCTAACCAACTCAATTTTCCAAGTCTCAATTGAAGCTTGGAGCTACCTCTGCTCTAGCATGAGATTTTTCCCCCTGTCCAACTACCATAACTATAGCATGTACTAAAAACATTAAACAATGTGCAAATATGAAATTGAAGAATGATCAAGATTCGATGGTGGCGGTGGAAGTAGAAGTAGCCTAAGTGTTGTACAGGATTATGCACCTAATAACCATAGGTCTGGGGTTACCAACAAACTCAATTACTTGCAGACAGTTGACTTCTAAAGTGCAGAATAGGAAATAGGAGGGTGAGAAGGACTTACTTTATAAATGAAGGTCAATCCTTGCTTATCCTCTTCCTCTCTGGTCCACTTCCAAAGTCTTCAAGGTTGCTCCTCTTTCACCTGTTAAGAAACACTCTTCCAGATACAAGATGATTCATATATATATATATATATATATATATGCAGGTTATACAAATCATATATCATACTGAAACATAAACATTCATCAATCTACAATATATGAAACACATATGGAAGAAGGATTCTCTTTATTATCAATAATGGAAAGAGTTTAGGTTACAACCCAACGTCTGAGACAAGGACTCCTCTGCAACCAAAGGATTCTGAGTTTCTCTGCTGCAAATACTTCTGTATAAAATCCACCAGCATAACTTTGCTCTCCAAGTGTATCTATCCAACACCCTCCCCAAGGCCTGTATTTATATGGGTGAAATAAGGCAGTTCTCGAAGGTTGGGGAGGTTATAGCAGTTAAGGGGATTAAGATAAATGACTTAACTAATCTCCAATCAGCGCGTGTTTTTATTTTTAAATGCCAAGAGACACATTTGCGGGTATGTAGAAGGGCAACTCGCGAATGATTTGCGACTTTGTATAAGGGCAACCCGCGAATACATAGATTCGCGACTTGCATCAACCAAGACTCGCGAATGACTCACGAGTTGTATATAAGGAGAGTCGCGAATACATCTCAACATTGCAAAATGACAAAGTAACTAGGTGGATGAAGGGAGAACGTATTTCATAATAAGCCAAGCTATAGTGTTTTGGGAAAACCACTATCCATAAGTGTCCTTTTGTGTGCCAACATGAGGGATGTCGGCACTCGGACGGAGAGGTGCCATTCAGGTGTATAACAGATGCCCCCTAATGTGTGAGGTCAGAGGGAAGCGATGGCCGAAATACATTATAATTTTTAACTCTGGAGAACTCAGAAATCCAATGGAGTAGAGAGAATACCTGAAACAAATACATAGTAATGTCATATACACAGTTACATCTGAGGATGCTATGTTCAATTTACTAGAACACTAGCTCCTTTACAATATTTGAGTACATCATATGATACGGGTAAAACCACGTATATTACAAAGGTGGATCGAAGCCACAATACAATAATGATGAGTCTTCAAAGATCTGGAAGTTGGATATAGAAATAGAACATAGTCTTGCGCAACTTAGTTCATCAGTGAGGAACTAAGGTCTTCATAAAGAATCCCAAAGAACCAGTACAATCCAAGCCATGTGAATAAGGGTAAGCTGAAGTCGAACATGGAGAGGATTCAACAGTTTGTCAACCAATAGAGGATAATTGACAACTGAAGCAAAGGAATTCACCAATGATGAAAGTGAATCCTGAGGTACTATCGTCAAAACTCTAGGTATTCGTCATCAGAAAGTACTGAAACGGAACCATGCTGTGATAAGGAAGGCAATATATCCTCCAAAGGATCACAAGAGTGACTAGGAACTGGGCAAAAGAAGGGAGACACAAATAGATAGATAATAGATATAACAGTGATGGGATCAGGATATAAATCAAACATTGGGAAGAATCCTTGAACAGTGAGCACAACACAGAGATGACCCAAGGCAGCGTATAACAGATAGACAGAACAACTAGACTTATCTGTCATGTAGGAGACATGATCAGATTCCCTAGGTATAATGGACAAGAGGAGTCAGAAACTCAAAGTGATAGTTGAACAAAAGTGGACACTGAAACATGGATATCGGAAAACAAAGAGTGCTATGTTCAAGGATGACATGCTGCCATTACTGAAAACAAGAGAAAACTTCTTCCTTACCTTCCCTATTAAGTTTTAACGAGTCCAGGAAAGTCAACTCGGTTCCCTCTTCATTTTTTAACAAGCTTGAAGAGATGGGAAAATAATGCTTGATAGTGTCACTGATTCATGGATTTAATGAGCCCGAACTAGTACATGCTCAGTCGGTGTTTTCACATTTAGAGAGTCTGAAAAATCCAAAGAAGACTCTGGGGGGTTCCTTTTTCGTCCAATTTAGTCTCTTGAGGCCAAAAAAGTATAAAACAAACCACAGAAGAAATCTCTTAACTTCCGAAGAAGAAAAGGTGAACCTTTTTCGTACTTAGTCAGGAAGGTCCGAAAAAGGTTAAATTACCACCTACCTAATGCTCCTTCTAGAACAGCATAAAATAGCTTGAGTTTTACGAGTGTGAAGGAAAGCAAGATCACTCGGAAAGATCCATTTGATTACGAGAAATGGGGCTTACAACAATAAACTCGTTGCTTTGTTCTTGAATGTTTAACGAGCATGACAAAGACACAAAGTACACTCGGAATCTTTTTCATGTTTGGGTCCAAAGCACGAAAAAGAGAAAACTAAGATCAAACCGGGTGTTCCTTTTCCTTAAATTTAGTCCCTCGGGTCCGGAAAAGTGATAAACCTATACCTGAGAATACTCTTCTCAATTCAAAAGAAAAGAGAGTGATCCTTTCTCGTATTATTCTGCATGGTTTGAGAAAGAGATAACCTACCACCAATGCGGATGCTCGTTCACATATTCTTAACAAGCTTGAACGGACGAGATAACTCGGCAGTCAAGTCTGTTTTGAAGGAGTCAGACCTGGGCCTAAAGAAACTCCATAAGGGCGGGGAGTCCTATAAAGGGATAGCTTGTAAAAAGAGATTCATAAGAAACTCTATTTGGCTTGAAAAATAGCTATGAGGAAACCCCTGGGACTGAAACAGTGATGGCATGAGTACCAAAGGATGACAAGGGCATATAAAGATGATACTCATGAAATAAGGACCCTAGCCACGGAAGAACAATGGTAGAGACAAGGGACTAATGGCTTAGAATACCATAGTCCGTGGCAAAATGTTGAATACTAAGGTTAATGTGGAGTGATAAGATGCCAACATGTGTTGGAAATAGCAAAACCACCCTATAGAAGCACCAACACTTTGTAAAAGTTGATAAACCTGCTTCAAGGCACAAAGAGGGTGATATTAGTTAATTGAAATTTCAAACTATATAAAAAGGCCCACTTTATGAAATAATATTTCTATAAATAGCTTGAAAATTAAAACATTTCTCACCATTTGAACTTTTTGAACCATAAAAGGCAAGATTACCCTCTACCTTTGATCGATTACCGTGGATAATTGGACCGTCAGAATCAGAATCCGTCAACTTCAGGTAATTCTACACCCTAAGCTCGTCAATTTGATCTAAACAAATATGAGATTTGATGTTAAATTCAGTATTTTTCATCATCTCAAATTATGGCAATGCGCATTCGTGGGTTGCTAAGCATGAAAGTCGCGAATACACGTTTCATTTGCGGGTTGTCTAACTAGACAGCCGCGAATGATCCGCGACCTGCCCAAATGGACAGTCGCGAATGCTGCGCGATGGGGTAAAACTTTAAAAATATGCAAGATTTTCAAAATTTTATTATGGAATACTGAACTCAATTACTTGTATTTGCCAGGAAAAATATGGTGCTGGAGTGGAGGGAAAGGGAGCATGAGATAATGGATCATGCCGCGCTCCAAAGCGCACCCACCGTCCAAGCATTGAGGACATGTGGGCTGTTGAAATTCTTTTTTACATCGCCCATGTGGGAAAATGTCCGCTTACTGGAATTCATGGTCAATTACTGGGATCATGACATGGGGATGTTCAATCTTCAAGGTGAGACCTTAGAGCTTACCGTGGAAGATATATATTTCATTACCGGGTTGTCACAACGGGGAGCACCGGTGAATTTGGAGGGCACTGGCAGGGGCGGGGACCCCTTGAGTGTCCAAAACTATGTTGACATATTCTGTACACCGGGTACTCAGAAGAAGGGTAGCAGCGTTCTTATTGCAGACATCCAGGATTTTACACTCCAAGTATTGGCTAGTACCATTGTGAGACTTGCAGGATCAACAGGGTTGCATATGGCCACCAGGAATCAAATGAGGGTGGCAGTTGATTGCTTTAGAGGTGCTCTCTATAATTGGTGCTCAGGAGTTCTCCCCGTCATGAAGAGGCAACTATTCGACTGCAAAAGGGGAAGACGCAAGAATTTTGGCTATGCTAGCATACTGGTGGCGTTCTTCTTCGAGAGAGTACCAGCCATGAGCCCTGCTATACCATTATAGGTCAGGTCTCCACGTTAGCCGAGGCTGAGCCGGTGGGGAGACATCTTCCTCCGTCAAGGAGGAGGAGACATAGTACACTGACGTTTACGATGATGACTTTTATACATGGTGGGAATGACAGCTGCCGGCGCTGGAGCAGTTTCCATACGCCAGGATGGATTTCCGAGGTGACCCCGACCTTGTCCTCCCTCCAGGAGGAATATGGGGCAAGATGGGTAAGTAATTTTTAATTTTTTGTCATTTTCAAATTTTTATGAATTTTCCAATGATAGGATATATACATATGTACAAGTCTTAACCCTATTCATGTGTCAAAATGCAGATATTGGACCAGTCCGCCCTGAAGGGAACCCTCGTATGTTCGTGCGACCGGTTGTAGGGGGAGACCCAGGATTGATCCGGGTACTAGAGGGGAAGCTGGCCAGGCTGACCCAGCCAGTACCCACGATACAGATTGAGCTAATACCTACAGCCATGCAGGAGTTTGTTGTAGGGGTTCCACTGATTTGGCTACGTCTATTCAGGTGAGTAGCTAGAGCAGTACTTGTATATAGAGATGCAGTGGAGGCTGCCGAAGCCGAAGAGGCTGAGGAGGCCAGGGTACATAGAGATCATGGGGACCAAGGTGGTCCCAGTGGCCAAGGCGGCCAGGCTTGGTTTAGGGCATTTTGATGATGGATGATCCACATTTTTGTATATTTTTTATATGACGGGATCTACAAATCAGACTCGACCTATCTATGACAGATATTTTACATATATATATACATATTTGTGTTTTGTTGTCAGTTTATTTACAAGTGTCTTTTATATGTTTGCTGTATATTTTATAAAATGTGTGTGAGATGCCAATCCAAAATGTAATTAGCATATGCATCAGTCAATGAATTTTAGTTTCGTGGAATATGATTGAAAGTAATAAATTCAAAATGTCTTTCCAATAAACGAATTTGCATGAATTGACGTAATAAGGTAGGATTTCGTACCTGATAAGCTCGATTGAGCTGGGAAACTACCAACTGAGAATCCAAACGGACCTCAAGCTGGGTAATGCCACGTGACAAATCATCCCATAAGAGCTCAATAACGGCCCTATATTCAGCAACATTATTAGAAGCAAGACCAAGACAAGCGCCTCCCGCGGCAACAAGCTGTCCTGAGGGAGAATAGATAACCCATGCTGCCGAAGCTAGGTTACAAGTATGACGGTTGGCGCCATCAGCGAACCCTATATACCATTCGGAAGACATCTGCAGCAACCAACAGATAATATAAAAAACAAAACTGACAACCTAATGTACATAAAAATACATACACTAATATACAAGAAAAAGTGCTAAGCCTAAGCATAGTACTTCTTCAGGTAGAGCCCATTTCTAGGCTCAGGCAGCTTATTCCCATCATAATCCACTAATTCATATGCGCCTTTACTCAATACTTTCGACACGACATAGGGTCCTAACCACATAGCCTTGAATTTTCCTGCCCCCAGAGGTTCTTTGTCTTGGTCCCAAAGCAAGACAAGTTCCCCTTTAGAGAAAACCCTAGGTTTGACCGATTTATAATATTGAGCTTTAACCCTATTTTTATGAGCCTGATTAGTAGTCAACGCATCTCTACGCTGTTCATCAAGGTGCTCTAAGTGTACCAGACGTTCTTCAAGCTCAGTCGTATCGGGTAACACATGAATGGCTATCTGCAAAGATGGGATTTCGCATTCAATCGGAGTAATTGCTTCCACCCCGTGAACGAGTTGGAAGCGGGAAAAACCCGTAGCAGTCTTTACATTGGTTCGATAAGCCCGAAGAGCAAGATATAACATGATGTGCCAATTAGAGCGGGCTGCATCAATAGTACATTTAAGGATAGTTTTTAAAGTCTTATTTACAGCCTCAACCTGACCATTTGCTTGCGGATAATATGGAGAAGAATGTTCTTGTCAAAATCCGAGCATGGTAGTCAGTTCTGTCATCATATTATTTTGAAAATGACTGCCATGGTCAGTGACAATCACTTTGGGAATACCAAACCTTGCAATAATCTGATTGAGAACAAAGAAAGCTGTTGTTTCCCCGTCGACTTTGAAAGTAGGCATTGCCTCTGCCCATCTCGTAAAATAGTCCACAGCGACAATGATGTATTTATGCCCCCCAGCCGAGGCTAGGTTGCATGTCATGTAATAAATCCCCCATTTCATGAAGGGGCCTATAGAGACGACGGGAAATAACGGAGCAGGGTGTGACTGCATTTTCCAGGTATAAAGGTGACATGGATGACAGTGCTTCACTGCTTCCACACAATCTTTAAAGATCGTGGGCTAGAAATAACCAGCACATAATATTTTCTGGGCCGTTGCTAACCTAGATAAATGACCCCCACGTGCTCCAATGTGGGAATCATTTAGGATAATCTCTGCTTCCTCATGAGTAAGGCAGCGACACAAGATGGAATATACCCCTCGTCAATATAATGTATCTCCTATAATGAGGTAGTTCTTGGCATGGAGGCGTAACTTACGTCGTTCCTCCCTAGAGGAAGTGGTAGGATACTTCAAAGTTTGGAGATATATAAGAATATCTCTGTACCAAGGATCAGAGGTGGATATCAGGAAGATGTGCTCATCTGGGAATGAGTCATCTTCAATCACTACATCTTCTTCGGTGGGAAATTCTGCTATAAGCTCAGCAAAAACTAAGGACTTCTTAGATTTAGCGGATTGGAAAACCAAGTCAAACTCTTGGAGAATGACTATCCATTTGTTAAATTTTCCCCCAACAATGCATCGGGATAAAACATAATGGAAAGGGTTTACATCCGCCACTACCATGGTGGCCCTTAGTAAAATGTAGTGCCGTAACCTCTGTACAGAATAAACAGCTGCTAAGGCTAACTTCTTGACGTGGGAGTATCTAAGCTCAGGTCCAACCAAGGCACGACTAAGATAATAAACGACATGCTCAACGAGCTTATCGTCCTCCTGAACTAGTACTACCCCAATGGTCGACTCCGACACGGCCAGATACAATATAAAATCCCTAGAATAATCTGGTGGGCGTAATAAAGGTGCCGATAGCAAAGCTTTTTTCAATGCCTCGAACGCAAGTTGTGCGGTTTCATCCCATACAAATGGGGTGTCCTATTTAAGCAGGCGCATGAAACCTTTAGTGATCTTGGCATAATTAACGATAAAACGTCGAAGAAAGTTAGACTTTCCTTGTAGGCTCTGAAGTTGCCTGAGAGAATGAGGAGGAGGCAGATTTACAATAGCCTCAACTTTTAATGGATCCACCTGGATGCCTCTACTAGAGACAATGAATCCGAGTAATCTCCCTGACTCGACGCAGAATACACACTTGTGGGGATTCAAGCGAATTTTATAATATCTGCATCTCTCAAAGATCAACCGTAAATGATCTGGATGTTGGATCCTCTTACGAGAATGTGTGGGCAGATCATTAAGGTATGGTTCAACAATGGATTTAATGTCGTGAAAAGCAAAGTTCATGGCTCGTTGAAAAGTTGCCCCCGCATTTTTCAATCCAAAGGGAATTTTCCTATACGCAAATGTACCCCAAGGGCAAATGAAAGCAGTTTTATGCTGGTCTTCTAGTTTAATTTGGATTTGATTGTAAGCCGAAAAAACCATCCATAAACGAAAACACCTCATTCCCCGCACATGCATCCATGATCTGATCTATAAATGGTGTGGGGTAGTTGTCCTTAGGACAGGATTTATTGAGGTCTCTAAAGTTTGTACAAACACGAATAGTCCCTTACTTTTTATCAACAGGAACAGGGTTGGACACCCATTCAGTCAAAGCTATGGGATATATGAAACCAGCTTTCAACAGCTTTTCAACTTCTGCCTTCACAACCGCCACTTTATGTGGGTTCACGGGTCTTAATTTTTGTCGAACTGGCTTGGCATCAGGATAGGTTCGGATTTCATGTTGAACAATAGATGGATCTATGCCTGGCATCTCCTCATATGACCAGGCAAAGATATCGTGGAATTCCTTAAAAAGGGCAGTGTAGATAGCAATCTCCTCCGAAGAGCAGTTTGCACCTATATAGATGTTTTCCATGACATCTGGGTTTACAGAGATGTTGATAGGTATAATGGTGGAAATGTTTTCCATATTCCCCTAGGCAAACACTCCTTCCCTAGGCAAAGGGTTGATAGGTGTATCAACATCTCCTAGCAGTCTCACGTGAAACTCTTGGTTTTCTATTCTGCTTAGCTCTGGAAGGAAATAGGATCGATGATGAAGATCCTCACATATCTTATCACGTCCACTCATGGCTTCCAGAATAGCTTCATCGAAAGGTAAAACAGTATCTAAGAAATCTATAGAATGCAAAGAGTTTTCCGCCCATGCGGGCAAATAGACTTCTTCCAGATCGTCCGAGACTGTTAGAGGATCTGGAATGGGATCAACAGTGGCTTGAGTGATAGCTTGATATGCCACCTCCACTACCGATAAGGGCACTTCCGGTTCATGGGGAGTTGGGAGAACCCAAGGATCAGTCCTATCGACCACCGTAGCGATGGACTTCCCCACACTAGTAGAACCAATATAGTTAACCGGGGCTGGAAAATCAAATGTGCCCATCAATGATGCGTACATTCCAGCCCCCAAGCTTTGTGCAGCAGGTTTGGCCTAATCAACCAATGGCACAGTGGATTCCTTAGACTCTAAATGGCCTTTTCGGGTAAAATCAAGTTGGTCAACAGTAACCAGCTTGCCCTCATGTGGAAAAACCACGACACGAAAAACATTCGATGCAACAGCAGACATTGCATAAGTCCAATTCCTTCCCAGAAGCAAATTGTAGTCCAAGGGAGCATCAATCACTTCTACTTCAACAAACACTGCTTTTCCTGCCGACTTAATCTCAAAAGCCGGCAAGATACCATGTGGACGAAAATACCTTCCATCAAAAGCAACAAGTAAAGTGTTTGATGGGACCAGCTCTGGGGATCCAAGAGCTTTCCAATAGGCCAGGGACATAACACATGTAGAGGCTCCCTCATCAACAACTGCCCTTCCAATGGTCTTACCACCATGGACGACATCTATTGATAGGGCTACATGGTCGGGCAGGTGAATTTTGACATCAAATAGGTGAAATTTCACTGTGAGACTCGAAGAATCCATGCTACCTAAAGTTGCTAAGAGGGCATCCCACTGAGCGGGACAACTCTGTAGCACCTCCAAATATGACATTGCACACGGGGTCTAAGTTAGGTCTTCAACCACGGAGTAGTTGGAAGCAGCCCTATTAGGGTTATGCAAAGTCTTCTTAAAGACACCTTTGGGTATCTTTGGCATTATTTCCACAGGTTTCTCTATTGTGAGAGGGTTGGAAGGTTCACCTATAGCTTTACCCGTCTCAGGAGTCTCTTTCTCATAGTTTTTGGTCCTAGTTTGCAACAAAGTCGAGGATCGAACCATGTTGATATAGTTTGGGTCAGGGGCAGCTTGAGTGCCCCCTGCTATGGTAGAAGCTGAAGCAGAGTTCTGTCCTTTGGGAAAAGGATCCTTCAAGACAGCCGGTGGTTGAGTTTTAAGTAGCTTCTGAGCTTGTTCCATAAGGGAACAAAGGTGAGTAAGGTGGTCCCCTTGGCACAATTTACAAGGGAACTTGAATTTATTCTTTTCTTTTTTCCCCCCATCAGCATTGTTCGCGGGATTTGGCTTGTTTTAGTTTCCCTCTCCCTTCTTACCTTTCTTCTTCTTCCCGCCAGGCTGCTGATTGCCCTTCTGAGAGGTTTGTGCAAAAACATTTGCACTTTGGGGGGAGGAGGGGGAAGCCTTTGCTGCCTCCGCTATAGACTGTTTGACAAACAATTGGTGGAGTTGTTTTGTCAAAGACTCTACAGTGGGAGAATTAATGGATCCAACCACACCATCGGCATGGGGTCCAAGATTAGGTTTCTCCGCCTCATGCGAAGGCCTCGGTGCCTCAGGGATGATCTCATATAAGATCCTAGACTGTGAATAAATCAAGTCCAACTGCTGGGCCCTGAGTATGGCTTCTTCTTCACTCGTTACTCCTGATGTGGAAACGTCCTTAGATATGTATGGCAACAATGATTTAAGGAACCACTTGTTGCAGCTGCAACATTTTCCCAAAATTCTAAAATTTTGGGACCCTCCTTTACTTTGAATTAGTCAGATTTCCTCTTGTTTTCAGCCTATTTGATTTTGGCTTTTGGTTTTTTAAAGCGTCTCCCAGACATTTTGATTGCCACAAATCACTTGGTTTTCCTCATTTCATGCCTTAAATTCCATCTTAAATAGAGCACCTTGCTGTTTTACAAAACTTGTTAACGCCTTCGTTTCAAATATCGGGAGGTTTTTCTTTTGACTGTCCCGCCGTTGCGGGTGTTCTTCAGCTCCTAATTTTCTTTTCCGCTCCGCCGTTGCGGGTGCCTTTGAACTCTTGGTTGAGTTTGTCGAGCCCGCCATTGCGGGTGCTGTTCAAGTCTGCATGACTTTTATCGCGACCGACGTTGCGGGTAGGTTCCAAATCTTGGTTGTCGTGTTTGTGCACCGATTGTTGCGGGGGTTAATCTTTTTGTCTTGCCGTTGCGGGTGGTAAAATTTTGTCGTTGTTGCGGGCGTTGTCTTCATGCCGCATCGGAAGGGGATGAACTCTACCCTCACCGCCGTTGCGGATCAATGGGAAGTCCGGAGATGTTGTATACCACCAACCCGTGCTATGTAGAGTGACTTTTTCCTCGTGCGGACAATGAAGTATGGAGGATGATTCGCCGTTGCGGGGGTGGCCGAACTCTTGGTCATCCGACCAGTGTATCTGCCGCTGCCCGACCACGTTTTTGATCGCATGACTTATGTTTTGTGTTGCGGATGATTTAATGATGAGGATGGTCCGCCGTTGCGGAGAGGGATGAGTTGTGTCGCCTGATATAACTTTCGCGTCTGCTCCGACTGAGTTGACTTGTCGCACGTGTGAGGTTTTTATATATACGGGGGCGTGTTTTTGGGTTTTTTTATTGTTGTTTTATCGCGCCCAAGCTGTCAACGCTGTCGAGCTCGTGAGTCTTGTGGAAGCATCGTACTAGTACCCGCGTCCAGCTGTTGATCGAAGGCTCCATCGTTGTCGCCACTTCGATTGTGCACTACTGCCAGGTAGGATCTTACCCCCCCTCTTTTCAAGGGTTCGGCTGGGTGACTTATGCTGTGTATAATGTTGACAAAATTAAGGCCCGTAGTTCCGTTTCGTTCACAAACGGGGTTTTTATGCCCACGGCTAGGGTTGTCATTTTCGTTTTCTCAGTAGTTGCACCCGCGTTTTACCATTTTTGGGGTGGATAACTTGTGCGGTTAGAAGGATGGGTTTTTCCCTTTTAAAAGCCCGCGTTTTCATCTACCTCCTCCGTTTTAGTTCGTCCCTAGCGATAGAGGAAGACACGGTGCAGGCGGCCGTTATGCCGCCTGCACCTGGGTCATTTCTTGTTATGATGAGGTCCTTGAAACATTTTGGATGGGGTTTTCGCCGATTTTTTTCATGATAGATGCCCGGCTGTTCGATTCCCTGTTCCTCGAGCCCTAACCTTAGCCTCCGCGCTGCGCAGTTTTCCATTGTCGGCCACCGTGAAGCCCTAGGGCCGTGCCGCAGTTATTATTCGAATTTTTGGGGGTAGAATGAGTAATGGCGCTGATGGGGTTCCCCTGTGCGAATATTTTTTTTGGTTTCTCGCGGTTTATAGTCGCAACAATGTAAATCCATACCCGCGATAACATGAGTTTTACTGTAGAGCCATATTTAAATTCAGATTTTGTAGTCATGTGCCCTGCATTTGAGAGTTATGCTTTTGCACTGCATATCATTTATTTAATGGCATCCTGTGAAATCATGTATTTTTGATAATAGGCCATGGGATAAATAATTCTAATTTTAATTCCGCAGTATTAGGACCTTGCTTGTTATATTGCAGAAATAATCTGAGTCTTTGTGCTGATAGTTTCAGATAGTCATGATATAGATTGGTTGTGCATACATGTGAGATTTGTTGTCTTACTTACACACTGATATAAGACAATAGCACAGCTCAAAAGATTGCATGACTAGTTCAAATCCTTCAATTTGAAGAACCTACATCTGATATCATTATAGTCACATAGACAATGGAGAAAGAATAAACTGCTTCTTAATGTTCACAAATTTGAATTGCTTAATATCATGATGTTTTACATTGCAGGAGGATTTCAAAATGTCCAGAAGACAGAAAAATAAGGCCCCTGTGGTAGAAGAACAAACAGCAGTAGAGGCCGTCCTACCAACTGAGTACATATATGAGGATACCCAGTGCGTCACGGGGGTGGACCCTGAGTATAAATGGGGAGACATATACAGGCTGATTTCCCGTAGGGAAGTCCCATATATGGGCCTGGAGGAAGAGCCTATTTACGCAAACATAGAGAAATCTGCAATTATGAAGGTTGCCACCAGGCCAGAGATGTTTCCATGTGTTGAGTTGATGAGGTGGATCCTGCCACACACAAACCATGGTTCAATGCTTCTCTGTAATGTTGAAGGTCACGGCTATGCTTCCTTTAGCCCTGGATATGTGGCCTTAGCTTACCACCTGCCTGAGCCCCAAGTTTTCTTGTCCAATGAGTGGTTGGACAATCTCAGGATGGATTTGATAGAAACCATGAGGAGAATGCTATTACCAGGGAAGCTCTATAGACATAGAGCTACTGAAGATTATGACACAGCCACCCTTAGAGCCCCTTACAGATTCATAGCTCTAATGCTGAATAGGATCTTCGGGAGGGCCAATGGTAGATTATTCAAATTCGAATGGATACCCCTGATTTTCTATGTGGCCATAGAAGGGACCATCTTCAACTGGTCCAGCCTAGTATCTAGTAGTCTATCTTCTTGTATAGCTACGGCAAAAGGAGGAGTACAACAGAAAAAATCCGAGTTTTATATGAGCTCGATCCTGATTGACTGCATAATATGCCACCAGCCCTTCCCCGGGCTCAAATGTGTTTGGGACAGGGACAGAATGCCCGTATATGCAGCCTACAAGCTACTGGGGGCTCATCAATACCATAATTATTATCGAGAAATCTGTGAACATTTTATCATGCCTCTGCACACTCTTGTCTTCCGAAAGGAATGTGACTGCATGTCTGAAGAAGCTATGCAGGTAATAGAGGAATATGGTGATTATTTCTTGACAGAGAACGGAATGTATCTGAGAATGTTTGGTGGGTCAAGGACACCTTATCTGCTGCCCAAGTACGCAACAGATTATATCATCCATAAGGAGGCTGTTAGACAGGTATTTATTGACAGAGTTGGTCATTACTTATTTTAGAAGAAGAAGGCTGTCTATCCACCCTTACCATTTAAGTTAGGCAG
The DNA here is from genome assembly GCA_001517045.1 of Pseudotsuga menziesii. Classification (NCBI taxonomy): domain Eukaryota; kingdom Viridiplantae; phylum Streptophyta; class Pinopsida; order Pinales; family Pinaceae; genus Pseudotsuga; species Pseudotsuga menziesii. The sequence continues at coordinate 16,142 of LPNX010837564.1, forward strand.
CTGCAGTTTCGCCAACGTGAAACAAGCTCCAGAATTTATAGAGGAACTAGAGAGGTTCCATTTTGGGGAGATGACTTTCAGGCGAAATGACACTCATGAAAGAATGGCCGAGCATTGCAGAAAGCACAAGGTGTTTTATGAGTACACCCATCATTTCGACAATGATGAATCCGTGTTCAGAAGAGCCCCAAACATGACAGCACTCAATAAAAGGTTCAAACTGAAGAACTCCACCAAAGGTGGGAAAGGATCTGAACAAGAGAGGGCTGAGCAGGCTAAGGCTGAGGAAGCAGCCCAAAGGATGAGAGAAGAGGCCCAGAGACTAGAAGAGGAGGCTACAGAATGGCTCCAGAAAGGAGAGGAAGACAAGAGGAAAGCTGCCCAGGATGCAGCTGAAAGAGTAAAAGAAACAGCTAGAGAAGCAGAGGAAGCTGCTAGGCAAGCAGCTGAGGAAGCCCAGAGAAAGCTGGACGAAGAGCTTCGAAAACAGGAAGCTAAAAAGACAAAATTGATACAACAATCATCTTCTGAAATACCACCAGAACAAATTCAGGGTGAGGAAAACCCTGAGGTGCAGACCCTGCAAGTGCTCACTACTATCACTCCTACAACTCCCATGCTTCAGTTAGTACCCTTTGCACAGAAAAAAGGGGAAGAAGTCCCTGATTTTAGCACAGTATACTATGACAGGGCTACCAAAAGGATTATGAGGAGAACTGAGAGAAAGATAGAGGCAGAAGGAATGGCCAGTACAATGATAACAGATAAAGCTGTGATGGTCGGGACAGATAAAGATCCAAGGTTTGTCATAAGGGTTGGGAAGGCAGCAATAGACGCTACGGAGGATAATGTAGATCGAATGATGAAGGAGATAGATTCAACCAAGAAAAATTCCTCTCAGCTTAAAGACACCCTGAGAAGGGAAAGAGAGGAAGGCAATAGACTGAAAAGAAAGTATGAGCATGTGCTTAAAGAAATGGAGGCCACGAAGAGCGAAATCCACGCCATTCAGCAAGAAGTACAGGTGAAAGAAACAACACAAGAAGCCCTGGGAAAAGCACAACAGGAGATTCAAAATTTAAAGGATGAAAAGGAGCAGCTGAGGGTAAAGATGGAAGACCTTATGGAGCAGCAAAATATCATATATGAATCCAATATTGAGCGCGTTAAGGAACTGGAAAAGGAGCTGGAAGCAGCAAAGGCACAGCAGTTCGATCTACAACCCATTAAAGAATACATATTGGCTCAGAAAGCTAAGGTGATGTACCTGCAAACTGCTCTAGAGGAGGAAAGATGTCAGGTCCTCCAGATTGATGGCAGGCTGGACGAAATCTTAGACACAGCTTCTTATTTGGTGGACAGGTCACAAGACATACTTGAAGTACTGACTTCAAGGATAACCAGGGTGGAGGATGACAAAGAAGTCCCAACTGAGCTAGTAGTCAAAGATAAACAAGCTTTGAAACGGGACCATGACTTGATAGAATTCGTCGTCAACACTGCAGAAGACTTCCAGAAGAATGTCAAGAAAACAAAGGGAGCATGCGTAGAATTCTTCAGGAGAGCCCTAGTAGCATACAACCGTTGTTAGGCAGAAGCTGAGCAGAGACTACAAGATTTCCCAACTCATGATGCATTTGCAGAAATGTTGCAGAAAAGGCAACAAGATGAGGAAGCCAAAGTGCAATGCATCAGTGCTATTGATGAACAAATCCTCACAAATGAAATAGGCCACACAGCCATTAGTGTACAGCTCTTGGAGGAACAGGTATGTTTGAACACGGCCAGAATTGAGGCCATTCGGAATCAAGCTGACAAATTCGAGCTGAACATTCAGTTCCTGGAACCCAACTCGTTTGAGAGTCTCGCTGCTGAAGCAACAGCATGGAGAAATTTCTTGGAAGACCAAGCGGGACCCTCCTCATGAGAAGGACCGGTCAAACTTTTGTATAATTTAATAATTTGTAAAAGGTTGTAGGAAATTGAAGCATTGGGGAGCCCAAAGGTCACTTTGGGCAACCCAACCAATTTTGCTTTTTGTATAAAACTAGGGAAGATAGACAAGAAAAAGGATTTTTCCCAGTAAGACTGGAGGAACTGTTGTAAGAAGAACTACTTCCTTTTGCAATAAAGATTTTAGTTTGCCTGTTGGAGAAAGATATGTGAAGTTTCCAAATGCTACTAAATGGATGGCGAAAATATGAACTACTTTGTTTTTTCGGCTTGTGTCCATAATCGTGAGATCGTTCTAACTCAGTGACTTATGTCTTGTTGAATGGTTTCTGATTTGTTTTGTGGAAAATTCATTTAGAGTAATGCTTGTGTTTCATATAACAGTTAGCTATCTGATTGTTAGAATATATTCTGGTTCATGTGTTGTAGACATAAGTATCAGCTACCTGTAATTGTGTTTATCATACATGGAGATAATGCATTACTCATTAATAATCTTTTCTGGCTCCCCGGGGATAGATAGTTAGGTGTTTAGATTGTTAGCTGTTTTATTTCCTGATTGCATATGTGGTTTAGGTGTTGTGAACATAAGACGAGAGGTAAGAACCTGCGCAACACATTGTGTCATTCCTTGCATCTTTATCACCCTGCATGGTTAAGATAGGCATATGCATTGCATACATTAAGTCAAAATACAAATTCTGGTGGACCGGGCCGCAACCGGTAAACCCTTGTTGTTACTTTGACCTACGGTAGCTGGACCGTAAACCGGACGGATTCCCTATACCAAACAGCCAGCGGGCTAGTTGGGAACGCTGATTGGGGAGAATCCCTTACTGTTGCCGCCTGCGAATTTCCAAGCCTCAACACCACTCTAATAGAAACTCAGGAGGAATGGTGGCTTTGATAAGGCTCTTTCGCCTCCTCCACTCTTGGATATGATCCGAGATGTGGGTAGCCTTGTTTTGTCTAAAGGTAGACAACAAGTCCGTTCCGAAGTCATACCGGACCGGAAGCTGAAAGTGGCTAAGGAAAGCACTAGCCAAGTCCCAGAAACTACTGAAAGCAGTAGAAGGTAGCTCAATGTACCATTTTTCCGCAGTGCCTGTCAAGGTCCTCTGGAACAACCTCAACCTCACTGAATCTTCATTCAGGGAATTTGAAGAACACCATAAATGGAAGCTGGTGGCATGAGCCCCAGGATCTTCACCAGCTTTACCTTCGAACTTAGGGATGTCCGAGGGCAATTTGGTGGGAACAGGTGGCCACAAGGGGTCATGCCTCATCGAGTCATTCATCAATTTTGACAAGTCTTCCAAGTTTAAAGTTGCCAGAAAAGGAAGTTTGGGCCTAACCGGGGTACTAGATGTGCTAGCTTGGGGATTAGAGGGACCTGCCCCCGAATTTCCATGGCTAAAAGTGGGGTTGCCCCCTGACACCGGTTGTGAAGTGGGAAGGTTGCTTTGAAATGGATTCCATCCGTAAGCCACCGGATTTTGGGTGGGAGGTGCAGTGTAAGTGGTTTGGGCCGTCCCCATAAAATTTGGGGTCTAAAAGACTGGAGCAAGTATCCCTCTGCTAGACAACGAAAAGGGAGAGCTCATATATGGGACCGAAATAGGGGTTTGGAAGCTTTTCCCATAAGAGGTGTTGCTCCCAAACTGCACTCCTACATATGAAGGAGGTGGACCTACATATGGACTGGATGGGGGAATGTGCCCCCCATTCCAAGGAAATCCTTGGACAAAGGCCAAGGATCCTACCGGACCACTCTAGGTAGTGTAAGGAAAGGAAGAAGGAATAGTAGGTATACTGGGGATCCCAGTAACCATGTCACCAGAAGTACCTCCTATGTTTGAGTGAACCGGTGGTTGGACCACCTGGCTCGCTGGAGTCAAAGGTGTAGAAGGAAAACTAGATCTAGGGGCATTAACCGGGGGAGGTAGTAACCCTTCAACCGGAAGGGTTGAGGTGAACACAAAAAGGCTTTCTTTTGCAGAAGACATGACTCTTCCCATAGGGACACCTAACACTGGTGAATCAAAAGGTCTAACCTGAACGATCATAGGACCGTTTAAATCAGTCAAGGGGGTGTTAAAGTTTCTTGCAAACTCATTAGTATGCAATTCTTCTATCTCAACTATGTCAAAATCAAAACGGTTAGCTATCAGTTCTGGTTCACCAAGAACTTCACTTATTCCTACTGGTTCAAATGAACCGTCAGTGTCTAATCTCCTCCTTTGGGGTAAAGGTGGAGGCTCCAATGTGGTGATAGGAGGAAGGTTTCTCAACCTTCTTGACCTTCTAACAAGTTGGTCCTCCAGAATTAAAAATTTAACAAATCACACCCTAAGGCCAACTAAACACAAGCAAATCCACAGAGCATACACTAAAAAGATCCTAAAGTCTCAAGCAATCAAACCAGGGTAAAAAGATATACTTTCCCGAAGAAAGTCGATGAATGATTACTTGGCGTCCTTGAAGTGGTTCTTAGGCACAAGCGGAGGAATCACCCACCGCCCTCCTACACTTTCAACAAGGGTTACCTTCCAAGCCCGTTCAAGGTGAACCAGAAATAACCTTCCAGTTTACCTAGGTATGAACCCTAAAAGACAAGAGACTAAAGGCTACCTTGGCAATACCAACAGTCTGGGGGGATAGTCGCAAGCCGAACTCGTACGCATGGGCAGGGTAGCTGAGCCCGAAACTCTGTCTAGGACAGAATCCCCAGATGCGCAAAATTCCTGAGTTACGCTTTGACAAGGATTCGGAGGGATATCTCCTCTGTCCAAGCCTCCACGCGGCCTCGTGCTTAACTCCCGTTTGAGAGGAGCTTCCCAGATACAGTGATAGAGTCAAGGATTTACCTAAAGAAAGGTCCACTACGTCTGAGTTTATAACTTGTGGGAAGTTTGCACTCCCTAGCCCACAAGTCTAGCCTAAGCTAGTAGGTGAAAGGCCCCTAAAAACAAAACTTACTAGTAAATTTTAATTTATGCGTTTATTTTAGAGGGTTGTTTCTTACTCAAGAGGAAATGGAGTGGTATACTTTATGGTGTTTTGACTCAAATAAGAAATAAATGAAAATAAAGGTGTATTCAAAGCAAACTACTACTATAAACAAACTTCTTTTCATTTTTTCAAATATGTATTGAGGAACTGAATGCAACGAAAGAGAAACTAAGCCTATATTTTTGTATATTTTGAGATTATATTTTTAAAAATGAAACAAACACTACTTATGCAAAAATTACAATGCAAAAGGTTAACAATGTTTTCTTTTCACGTTTAAAAAAATGCTCAAAAATCTACTATGCATCTACAATGCCCTATACTTGAGTAAACTTGAAACTTATAAACTGTATAAAAGCAACAAACTGAAGCAAACAGGCTGACAGAACCAACAAACCACCAAGAAAAGGAAGGCTATGAACCCTAGCTTGGGTGCAAACAATGACAAAAATCACTGCAGACTTACAAAGGCAAGTGAGAACCAGCCACTGTCAGAAGACAGACTGGAAAAAAAACAGAGCCCAAGACCCTGATCACTGATCTGGACTAAGACACTTTAACCTACAACCCAAACAGGCTAGAATACTTCAGGATGCAAGCAGTAAATAATCCAAGCAAACAAAGACTCAAAGGCTTTCAAAAAGTAGGTAGTGTGATCACTAACAGTACCCAAACAAACTACACAGTATTTATAAAGAAATTCTACTCAGAAACAGGGACTAAACAAAGAAAAGACCAAGAAAACTTTAACTTTAAAAATCCCTACTTCCAGGAGTATTCGCGACTGTCTAGAAGTGCAACTCACGAATGATTCACGACTGTCTAGTACAGCAACCCGCGAATTCCAACTTGCATTCGCGACTGTGCTACATAGCAACTCGCGAATGGGTATAAAATTTTTCTCAAAAATAAAGAAAAACCAAAAGACTTTCAAATACTGAGGCAAGTATAAAACATGATACAAGATCACACACAGACTTTCAAGCAAAGATTGGTCAGGGGGACAGAAATGACCTACAGCAGTCTAGGATTTCCCAGCAGAGTCGCCAGTTCTGTTGTACAGGATTATGCACCTAATAACCATAGGTCTGGGGTTACCAACATACTCAATTACTTGCAGACAGTTGACTTCTAAGGTGCAGAATAGGAAATAGGAGGGTGAGAAGGACTTACTTTATAAACGAAGGTCGATCCTTGCTTATCCTCTTCCTCTCTGGTCCACTTCCAAAGTCTTCAAGGTTGCTCCTCTTTCACCTATTAAGAAACACTCTTCCAGATACAAGATGATTCATATATATATATGCAGGTTAGACAAATCATATATCATACTGAAACATAAACATTCATCAATCTACAATATATGAAACACATATGGAAGAAGGATTCTCTTTATTATCAATAATGGAAAGAGTTTAGGTTACAACCCAACGTCTGAGACAAGGACTCCTCTGCAACCAAAGGATTCTGAGTTTCTCTGCTCCAAAGACTTCTGTATAAAATCCACCAGCATAACTTTGCTCTCCAAGTGTATCTATCCAACACCCTCCCCAAGGCCTGTATTTATATGGGTGAAATAAGGCAGTTCTCGAAGGTTGGGGAGGTTATAGCAGTTAAGGGGATTAAGATAAATGACTTAACTAATCTCCAATCAGCGTGTGTTTTTATTTTTAAATGCTAAGAGACACATTCGCGGGTATGTAGAAGGGCAATTCGTGAATGATTCGCGACTTTGTATAAGGGCAACCTGCGAATACATACATTCGCGACTTGCATCAATCGGGACTCGCGAATGACTCGCGAGTTGTATATAAGGAGATTCGCGAATACATCTCAACATTGCAAAATGACAAAGTAACTAGGTGGATGAAGGGAGAATGTATTTCATAATAAGCCAAGCTATAGTGTTTTGGGCAAACCTCTATCCATAAGTGTCCTTTTGTGTGCCAACATGAGGGATGTCGGCACTCGAACGGAGAGGTGCCATTCAGGTTTATAACACTAAGTAGGTCTGGGAGTTTGAAAATTGGAATAATTATAAAAAAAAGTTTACAATTTAAAACCACTTGAGTTTCAAATTGCCAAATTTCATAATCATATTTCCAAATTCCAATAACTAGGAATCTCTTTGTCAATCAAGCAGTTCACCATTTCACATAGCGCCTTTGGGCAATCTTATTTAACGAATGTGACCATTTTTTATTGGGTAATTACTAACTAGCTATCTAAAAGAAAATGGACTTGTACAATAATTACCAACAACTAAGTACCTCAAAATAGGGAGGTTAAGGTAGAGACCTAACATTTTTCCAGACTTCATTCGGAAAATTGATTATACTAGTATGAAAGTGAGCCTCTCTAAAGATGTAATTCATTATCACTCTCGTATGCTCATTCTTCTTTCCATTGATGGATTGTAGTTG
>LPNX010837573.1:2806-52355 GCA_001517045.1 Pseudotsuga menziesii
GTACCATTTCATCACTACAGAGTCTTCTTATTTGCTTTCAGACTCCTTAAAATTGAAAGCACCCACGAGCATGAACTGTCCTGGGCTCGTGAAATCCACCGGATAGTACCATTTTTATATCCACACTTCTTCCAGTTCCCTAACCCATGAAGCAGTCCCCCCCGCGCCTCTTGGCGCTATGATCGATCATCTTGGCAGCACCCCCAATCAGGTCGCCTTTGTTCAGAGTATTCTGCAATCTCCTACCATTTTACCACAGCTTCCGTCTCCCTCAGTCCATTCGCCCTCAAATGCTATACCGATATGATCCCTTTACCCCCCAGTCAGGCTCATATGTTGCCCGATCATCCCCGCCATCATACTCTGAACAAAGGAAGTTTGAGCCCACCTACTCTACTTGCCCAGTTATTCCCCCCAGTTTATCACCCCTGCCACCAGTACTATCACATTTCGTTTTTGCACCTCGCGCTCCTGTCAAGGAAACATCATTTCCTTGATAGTTGCAGGTCTCCCTCTGTCGACGACAGCCCCTCTATTCCAGAGGATAGACCCAGAGGTCCCTGCGTCTTGGACTCATCACCATCTGTGGTGAGAGCCTACGGACCATTTTGAGAGGAGTCATCATTGCCTCTCCGAATGGTTGTTTCTCACATGCTCGACTTCAGTACCTTATTCGCATCGTTGAGAATCGCGCAGGATATATATCCTTTCCATTCTGTGTCGAAGACCCCGGATTTTCCCCCGACTCTAGCACATTGGTGAGTCACTTCGGAACGCCCAGTTATATGTTCCCGTGGATATCCGGGCTGCGTTGGCGATTGTATTCGGAAGCCATCCAGTTCCATGCTTCCTCGAGTACCCAATTCAGTTCCAGCTCAGTGTACCATTGCACGTATGACCGTTGTCACTCTGATCCAGCAGCGCATCAGTTCCTTCAGAACCACATTAAGTAGCACTGCTGCCATTCCAGTATATCAGTTTTTTCAACTCAGACATGGTCAGCTCAGCAGTATGTTCCAGATTTGTGTCCCCTCTGGACTCTCATGATATGCACAGTGATTATCTACTCCAGGTCTTTCATTTTGGGCCTCACAAGTGATGGTTATGTATCTTGATACGAGCATGGGAATGCCCGCCTCGTCCATATATTGAGATTTTTTTTCCTCATCCCGTATTTGAGGACCATTTATATTACTATGTTATATTCTGATACGAGCATGGGAATGCCCGCCTCGTCCATATTATCAGATGATCCCTCATCCATTATTGAGGTTATGTACTTTTCAGTCCTTGCAGGTGGTTCGTGATCGGTGTCCCGGACTTCAGTTGCTTCCTTCTCTTCTCCACACCCCCAGACAAACCACATATGACTCATGATGTCCATCGGCCATACGATGAGCTCCTGCCCTCACACATCAGGGGGCAATCTGTTAACACCCAAAAATGGTTAACTACCTCATCTACCCCATTACATGGCTCATTTGTCCACTTTCCTACCATATCTCCATCAAAAACCCATAAAACCATCTAAAAGGTCACCAAGAAAGCATAAAATGCCTCCAAAAGGCTATAAAATCCTTTTTTCCTCCAAAAATATCCAAAAAGGAATAAAAAATATAAAATAATGAGGAAAAAAGAAGAAACCCTAATAGCTGAAACCCTAAAACAGCTAAAACCCTAAAAAGCTGACCTAAACATGGTTTTATAAATAAGTGATGGAGACCCATTATTCCATATCCATTATTGTAAGCATCCTGCCTCTGCCGAAATTATTCTCGAAACCCTAGCTTACCATCAAGCTACTTTCACCATTGAGAACTCTTTTGGCCCATTTCCACCATCGGAGAAGGAGAAGAAGCAGCTTGGAGCTCGAAGCCACGGACATCGGACCAGCGCAACGGACTCCATCAACCTCCTCATTGGAGGTAACATCAATAAAAATCATTATTCATTCCTTTACAGTTTCGGCTCTATATTATTTACTTTTCACCGTATTGTTTCATGTTAGTTGCTTTTTACTGCTTTAGCTTCAAGAACGTATTTAGATTAGTCTTTGTTTTAGTTTATCTTTATTTAATTCATACACATCATTGAACTGCTACTAAGGATTTCAAATTCCTTAGTAGGTGCTCATCAGCACAAGCTAGGGTGAAAACCCTAGCTACAAGGGCATCACACATGACCCATGAGCCCCTTAACCTTAGATGTTATTTTTTGACTTGATAATATGGCCCAATCAATGATAATTATTCTTGGTTGCACAAAGCTTGAAATGACCTTTTCTTGCTTGTAAGATAAAGATTTCCCACATAGAGATGACATTATAGACTAGGGCCCATGACAACACATCAGACATGACGTTCTGGTGAAAACATCCATATAGTAATCGATTTCTTTGCTAATTTTCTTAAATCTATTTTGTTAAATTTTTACCTTTTTCTTTTTTTCTCATTAGTTTTAAAAATAAAAGAAAATACAACTTTAAGAAGAAGAGATGAAATCCTATGTGGTTGGGAGGGAGGGGATTAAAATCCCTATTGGTTATACATAAACACGCCAAAGAAGAAATTATATATCAATGGGAGGGTAGAGATGTTAAATGGGTTAGGTCGATATAAATGGGTTGGGTCAAGATTGAGCATCGTCAAAATTGTTAAACTCCATCGCAAACTTCGCTTGCAATCGGTGTTCCATTCTTTATTCTATGGATTGTGACTAGTTGATTCCATCGTGAGCCCATTCATCCATTTTCCAAGGAGCCACGAAAAATATTGCCACTGTAAAATATTAATCGATAATTTAACTAGTAAGCAATTGTTAGTGGCATTGACACTATTGTGGCATCTAGGAATTAATGGTGTTATGGAAATTGTGGATGGGGAGGACTAGGAGGGATAATTATTGTTCAGGGTATGCTAGGCATGGATCAAAATTCAAGCCGTCACAGATCGTCAAAGGGCTCTTGGATCGTCTGTGAAGTGGCAATTAAAATTTGCCCGTCATTTAAAATGTGATTTTTTTATTTTTGCCATTTTAATAAAAAGGGGAATATTTAAATTAAAATGTCATTAAAAGGGCTTGGTTAAAAATTGGCCTTCAATTATTTTAGTCTTGTCTTACTTCATAGATGTACTACATAGCACCATCAGAGAACATCAAATCATTGATTTAAAAGTGAAGACTCATCTACAGCTCAAGTCCATTGATGGTTATCTACTTATTGATGGTTATGACAGAAGTTGAACTACAACATGGTTCAACTAGATTCGTACTACGAAGAATGGCATGGTTCAACTCCCCTTTAATGAGCCATCAATGAACATTACAATCTAATGGGATCAAGAAGCCCTATGGAGAGTCAGAGTCTCAAAGACGTTAGGGTTCGTTAGGTAAAGGGACGCCAACGAATAAATTAAATAGCAGCAAATGAACAGATCCGTCTGGTTATTATTATCAAATGGAATCAGATAGTGGCATTTATATTAATGGTGGCACCGGCTTTGATTTTCATGAAGGCTGCTCTATAATGAACATAAAAGTTTCATGATAAGGAAATTATTATAATTTAAATATTCTTAATCATAATTTAAATTATTATATAAGGAGATGCGTAAATAGGAGGTAGTGAGATGTTCAACTGCAACATTAAATATTTCACAACATATTAATATTAAACCTAAAGCTCCTTTGCCGGTGGGTTTTAAGAACACCAGCAAGAATTAATAAAGAAAATCATCAGTGAAATCCTCGATTGATTAGGAGCAGGCCGTGCGAATACAAATGCACTATTGAATAATCGTTCAAGTTTTAATTAATAAAAGTTGCGAGTGATTTTCATAAGATTATGAGCGTGGAACTAGGTTAAGTACGAGTGCCTTTTCTTGAATTGTTCTTGAACTATGGGGTTTACTGGTTAATTCTCTAGTGATAGGTACACTGGGTAAGCTCAATTAGTCCACGCTGGATTAGTCCTGTAATGAGTGCTTCTACCGAAACTTGTGCTTCCTTGGGATTAAATTCAACCATATTTCACATCATATTATTTAAACATGAAGCTCCTCTGTCGGCGGGTTTTCAAAACACCAGCAAGATCTCCTATGCCATTATTCCCAAGCTATTCGATCTCTTGGACAAAATGATCCATAGCAGTGGTGGTCAGGTTCAATGTCTGGTCCTTCACTTTCAACCCCTTCAATGCACACATATGGTTGTGTAAGCAGGCCGCGTTCTATGGTGGGGAGGAGTTGTTGCTACTGCTGCCACAAGTTGTAGAGGCCTTCAATACATTGCCCTTGATAGGTAGGCATTGGCTAGTTACTAGTCCGCAAATACATGGAGTTGACAAGCCTTGCAGACAAGGTTCTTCTTAACATGTTCCTGGAGCTGGAGCGAAAATTTACAGTAATAAGGTTCTCAAATTTATTCCCCTTATTTATCGTACCCATGCAATATGGATATAAATCCTTCTTGTGGGAATCTTTTGGAACTGTAGCTCAAATGTGTTCTTAAAGAACCTATCAATGTACATGTGCTTGGCCTATGAAACTCTATTTTGTATGACTTATGTTTTCCTTATAAACTATGTTTTCCATTGCCATGGAGAACTTAGGATCTAAAGAACTAAGGGCTTGTAATAGTGGATCAAATTCTTAGACATACAATGATGCCCAACTAGGATCGTTTGCAAAATAGTGATCGTTCTCATTCAAATTCCATTTTAACCAATTGTCATGTAAAAACAAACGGTTCTCTGGGGCAGAGCATTCACTTTTGGGTAATTATGTTTGTTTGGGTTGAAATATGGAATTTGATTTCTTTGATTTTTTTTGGAACAAGTCTTTTGAAAGAGGAATATGCCCAACACAAATTAGTATAACTGTGTAACTCTAGGATGTATGAGTGAATTACATGTAGCCCTATAATTTGTGGATGTATGAGACATACTATTTAAAGCATTTAAATTCATATTGGAATAAATCTGAGTCACTGGATGATTGAAGGTAAAACATTTGGGCTTAGTTATAGGAAATACTGGAATTTTTAAACAAAAAGTGTAGAGTTTTGGGAAGTGGTTGAAGGCTGATAGTATTACAATCTTTTCAGCATTTAGCTCCCATCAACCCTAATGAATTTTGAAATTTTTTGGGATATAAATTAGCTGAACAATCCAAACACGAGGAATCCTAAGCTTGGACCTACCTGCCAAAGGCGTCTAATCAGCATTGACCTTTCCATTCCACTGCAGCGCCATCAATTCTGTATTTTGTTCATCCCCCTACTGGATGAATTTAAAGTTGACATCTACCCACAGTCTTGGATCTTTTGATTGTTGGATTGTTAGAATTGCCTTAGGAATGAAAGACTCTTGAGTTAGTGGATATGATTGATTTGGATGACACTTAAACCATTTGTCTTTGACTTTCTATGCCATTACAGTCTTAAATATCACTTTGATAGAATCAGAAAACTAGTGTTTTTGAGTTATGCTAGTTTATACTGCATTATAATTTTGTATGATTGTTTTTTGTGTTAATTAAAATGCAAAGAAAAAGTTTTAACACCTTTTTTTAAAATGTGTAATTAATTTATTATTGTCATTTGAAAGGTGAGTTATTTTGGAAGCCCTCCATCCTTGAAGGGAACCTCAAAAGAATATGGGGGAGATCATTTCTCTTCTGACTCGAGAAATAGGTTTCATAATGGATTGTCTCACGGAGCATCAAAAGATGACAATGGTTTACGGGTTGATAGGAAATTTTATCATAGAATGTTTTCTTTTGAGGAAGCTACTCTAGATGGAAAGGAAGTATCTTCTGATGCCAATGTAGCAGGTGACATTATTACCAAGCCAACTGGGCCTGATATTTATAGAGCTACAAATGAAAAATGCAAGGTAGATGTAACAGAAAGGGCTAATCTGGCAATAGTGACATTTGATAGAAAACAACTTTATGGAGAAAAATTGAAGAAGGAAAAGATGGCTAACAGAAAAAATGAGCGTGGCATGTTGAGGCAAATGTCATGTATGAAGAAAAAAAAGATTTTACCTGCTGATGATTTTTTAGAGAGATGGAAAAACTGGCTTCCTAATGGTTGTAAAGTTGAGAGAACCGAAAGTGGAAAAAAAATTTATTATCACAAGTTTGTAAGGTATACCTTTATTTCCTATCTTATTCTATGGCATTTAAATGGCATCCATCTGTAGTGTATACCATCTCCCCCATTATTCTCATTTTGTTACTTTCATTTTTCTCAACTCATTTCCATTGTAAACATTCTGAAACTTCCATTTCTGAATTCCTATTTCATGCATCGAAGGTTCTTATACATCAGAAAGATAAATCAATAACATTGGCAACATGAATATATAACCATCTATTTGAAATTAAGACCAGCCCTTCAAATTTGATCCCTGATGCCAGGAATAATAATAAGGGTTATGTTGGGAATTAATGGTGTTCTGGAAATAGTGGATGAGGAGGACTGAGAGGGTATAATTCGTGTTTAGAGTATGCCAGAGAGAAATAATAATAAGGGTTATGTTTTTTGTTGCCATTAGGGTTTTATGACATGGCACCGGCTAAAAGATGAGGAGGCAAAACAACTGCCTGTAGACAATGGAGGCTCATGTTGCCCAAGGCTCGGAGATCTTGTGCTTGCCAAGGTCAAGGGATTTCTGGCATGGCCAGCTAAGGTACACCAGTCTATTTTTCATCCCCATTTGTTTGCCCTCATTTGATGTATGTGATGCATGTTGTTGTTATTTGCATTTGCTACATCAAATTATATACTTCTTGTGCCCTGTTTTAATACCCGATTGTCGTCCAAGGGTTTGTGTGAATGTTTACAGATTCTCATACATTTCCACTGCACATATTTCTTTCTCTAATTTCTGCAGTGGGAGTGCATTAGCTTCTATCAGCTTTCTTTACCAGTCATATTTCTTTCTATTTTCTGCAGTGGGAGTACATTCGCTTCTATTAGCTTTCTTTACATTATAGTTTTGCAGAGTGCAGGTTTTTCGCTTGTATCGTATACTTATTATAGCTTGCTAGGGATTTTAAATTCAGCGGTTGCAAGGCCGTTAAAATGTACCTAGTATCGTAGCCACTGTTGCAATTTTCCCAACACATTGCCTAGCATCAAGCAGGGTCGATTTCCCAGCATCAAGTAGGGTCAATTGCCCAATATATGCCGATATTGTCTTCTTAATCCTATAATTGCAAAACATGGTTGCTGCACGAGGGTTCTCTGAAACCCTGCACGAGAAATTTTCCCAGCACATTGCCCAGCATCAAGCAGGGTCAATTGCCCAATATGTGTCGATATTTTCTTCTTAATCCTATAATTGGAAAACCTGGTTGTTGCACGAGGGTTCTCTGAAACCTTGCACAAGAAATCAAACCCTATATCAGATATTAGTGTTGAAACCCAAGCAATGGATGCAAGTTTGTGTTTTTTTTGTGTTTAAACCCAAGCGATGGATGCAAGTTTTTGTTTTTTAATGTGGATGTTTCCGGTGGATGCAGGACCTGGGACCCCAATAATTTGTATGCAGGATCAAATTCTTAGATAGACAATGATGCCCAACTAGGATCGTTTGCAAAATAGTGATCGTTCTCATTCAAATTCCATTTTAACCAATTGTCATGTAAAAAGAAATGGTTCTCTAGGGCAGAGCATTCACTTTTGGGTAATTATTCTTTGTTTGGGTTGAAATATGGAATTTGATTTCTTTGATTTCTTTTTGAACAAGTCTTTTGAAAGAGGAATATGCCCAACATAAATTAGTATAACTGTGTAACTCTAGGATGTATGAGTGAATTACATGTAGCCTTATAATTTGTGGATGTATGAGACATACTATTTAAAGCATTTAAATTCATAATGGAATAAATCTGAGTCACTGGATGATTGAAGGTAAAACATTTGGGCTTAGTTATAGGAAATACTGGAATTTTTAAACAAAAAGTGTAGAGTTTTGGGAAGTGGTTGAAGGCTGATAGTATTACAATCTTTTCAGCATTTAGCTCCCATCAACCCTAATGATTTTTCAACCCTAATGAATTTTGAAAGCTTTTGGGATATAAATTAGCTGAACAATCCAAACACGAGGAACCCTAAGCTTGGACCTACCTGCCAAAGGTGTCTAATCAGCATTTACCTTTCCATTCCACTGCAGCGCCATCAATTATGTATTTTGTTCATCCCCCTACTGGATGAATTTAAAGTTGACAGCTAGCCACAGTCTTGGATCTTTTGATTGTTGGATTGTTAGAATTGCCTTAGGAATGAAAGAACCTAAAGTCAGTGGATATGATTGATTTTGATGGCACTTAAACCATTTGTCTTTGACTTTCTATGCCATTACAGTCTTAAATCTCACTTTGTTAAAATCACAAAACTAGTGTTTTTGAGTTATGCTAATTTATACCGCATAATAATTTTTTATGATTTTTTTTTGTGCTAATTGAAATGCAAAAAAAAAGTTTTAACACCTTTTTTTAATTGAAATGTTTAATTAATTTATTATTTTCATTTGAAAGGTGAGTTAGTTTGGAAGCCCTTCATCCTTGAAGGGCACCTCAAAAGAATATGGGGGAGATCACTTCTCTTCTGACTCGAGAAAAAGGTTTCATAATGGATTGTCTCATGGAGCGTCAAAAGATGACAATGGTTTAGGGGTTGATAGGAAGGTTTATCATAGAATTTTTTCTTCTGAGGCAGCTACTCTAGAAGAAAAGGAAGTATCTTCTGATGCCAGTGTAGCAGGCGACAACCTGATAGTGATAGAGCTACAAGTGAAAAATGCAAGGTAGATGTAACAGAAAGGGCTAATCTGGCAGCAGCAGCAATTGACAGAAAAAAAAAACTTTATGGAGAAAAATTGAAGAAGGAAAAGATGGCTAACAGAAAAAAATGAGTGTGGCATGTTGAGGAAAATGTCATGTATGAAGAAACAAAATATTTTACCTGCTGATGATTTTTTAGAGAGCTGGAAAAACAGGCTTCCTAATGGTTTATTATCACAAGTTTGTAAGGTATACCTTTATTTCATATCTTATTCTATGACATTTAAATGGCATCCATATGTAGTGTATACCACCTCCCCCATTATTCTCATTTCGTTACTTTCATTTTTCTCAACTCATTTCCATTGTAAACATTCTGAAACTTCCATTTCTAAATTCCTGTTTCATGCATCAAAGGTTCTAATACATCAGAAAGATAAATCAATAACATTGGCAACATGAATATATAACCATCTATTTGAAATTAAGACTAGCACTTCAAATTTGATCCCTGATGCCAGGAATAATAATAAGGGTTACGTTGGGAATTAATGGTGTTCTGGAAATTGTGGATGAGGAGGACTAGGAGGGTATAATTCTTGTTTAGAGTATGCCAGACAGAAATAATAATAAGGGTTATGTTTGTTGTTGCCATCAGGGTTTTACGACACGGCACGGGCTAAAAGACGAGGAGGAAAAACAGCTTCCTGAAGACAATGGAGGCTCCTGCTACCGAAGTCTTGGAGATCTTGTGCTCGCCAAGGTCAAGGGATTTCTGGCATGGCCGGCTAAGGTACGCCAGTCTATTTTTCATCCCCTTTTGTTTTCCCTTATTTGATGTATGCGATGCATGTTGTCATATGGTCATTGGCTAAGCCAATGACCAAGTCCATAATGGAGCAGCTATGTTTGATAAAATTGTGTAGGTAAAATTGTGCGTTTTGTTTACTGTTCCGTCTCTCTATTTCAGTTACTACAATGCCAATAATTTTCCTCTGTTCACTGCAGATCCTCTGAAAATAACTGGTAGATATGAACTATTGCTGGCATAAATACTTATAAACTGATTCATATTCTCTGTGAGCTTAACGAGGACTTAATTTTTGCATTCGCTAATTAATCTACACCTGAATAATCCTCTTTCTTTCTTGTGTGGTAAGGAAAAGACTTTTGACTTTGTATTAATGGGTGTTTTATGGTTTATTTGTTGGTTTACCCCTTTTCATTTTGACAATGTTGATGGTTTCATCAATTAGCCTGGCTGCACGATTTTAGATATACATTTTCTAGCGATTCACATGCAACTTGTGACAAAGACACTGTTTGGATCTGAGGTTTCCTTCAATGTTATTGAATTAAATCCCAATGGTGATTGCAAGTGGAAACAAGTTTCCTTTTGAACTTCTCTGACTGGTCAAATCTAAAGGAAAACTGTTTACCTTCAATGTACAATCCAGACAGTTGCTTCTGTAAACATGTCCATCGTGTGTGATGTATTTCTTTCAATGTTGCATACATTGTGTCGGGGAATATATCGTAGAGGGTCTGGAAATAAATTTATCGGGAACATCTGGGAAATATCATCAAAAATAGTTTTAGAACTAAAGAATTATGAAAATATCAGACAAATCGGCAACACAAAAAACTCAGGAGAAATCCAGAAATATCGGGAGAAATCGGAGATATTTGCAACACTAATTTCTTTAATTGTTAGCTTGTACGGCATGGTAGGCTTTTTATGTTAGAAAATATTTTATAGGACATCCTCATAACTTCATTCACGATAAGCTATATCTTAATAATGAACACATAAAGTAAGATATCCCAATATGCATGATCAACCCATAAATCCAAGAGAATATAGTTTAGAAACAGTGAAAACTCCAATCTTACTAACAAGATCAATATATATTATAAATTCAAGTGATGTGTAGTGAGGTGTTTACAAAAGATTCTAAGCCTTGAATATATAGGAGTGGGGTTAAATTGGGGCCTAATACTCATGATCAACCAAAAATTCCAACTGATTATAGTGGAGAAACCATGGACACTTACTAATAAGATCAACATATATTCAAGTGATGTGTAGTGACATGTTTACAAATGAAGCTGAGCCTTGGATATTTAGAGGAGCTTGAATTAATTACCCCAAAATCCATAAATGTGGGACCATAGAGCCCATCCAATTAACCATTTGTGTGGGACCATAGAACCCATATAATTAACCATCTATGTGGGACCATAGAAACCATCTGTAATTAACCATCAATGTGGGACCACAAAGGCCACCAAAAGACCGATAGGTCAGCTTTACACATACTCTGAACAACCCACCTTAAACATGATTTGGAGGGACCAATGAAAATTAAATCTCAACATTCCCTTGTAATTTTACTTGGGTAGGGATGTAAAAAATGTCCAACACTGACAACCACAATCTGACCATGATGGTGTACAAGCACGCTCTCTATGGAGAGCCCATAACATCTCTGAAACATCTTTACACATTCTTCTTTGGAAAATAGGGGGTCAGAATGAAACTCAAATCCCTCCAATGTTAATAGAGTAGTGTCCAAAAAATTATATAGTGGATGTCAAAGTATTATTTGGTGAGAGTGATCCAATGAAGTTGTAGACAATTGTCGAACATCAACAAGAAGCTCCGACCAAGATGTTGTACATGCACTAATGATGGTTAAAAGAACTCAAATATTCGAAACACCACATGCAATAAAGTGGTCTTCCCATCAGATTGCGCCAAAATGCCAAAGGATAAAAAACAAAAAACTGCCATCAGCATTGTTCAAGGAGACTGCTGCTATGTTTGGCTAATCAAAGGGAGCAACGAGCATTGTATTTCTATACAGTGAACAAGACACAAATACCTCAATCAAGTACTCGGATGTCACAATGATTAATCAACGTTTCAACCACATTAAACCCTAATAGTCAATGCCAATCCAAGATTACACTTTTCATGCCTTTTCTTAAAGCTTAGTAAGAAATGTTGCTAGCATTCAAAGATATAGTTGCTACCATTTATTAGGGTGTTGATACCGTTGAGATGTCAATGGAAAAGCAGCTAGTTTTGATTGAACGTACTATACTGATCATAATGATTAGGGTGTAGATACCATTGAGATGTCTGGAAAGACATCTGGTGCTGATTGAACATAGTGTACTGGGTGTGGCTCTGACTTAACCAAGGGTGTAGAATTTTGTTCCTGTGAATCAATAGTAGAATCAAACTGCTCCTTAAGCCCGTCCACAATTCTGCAATTGGTTAATAGTATATTGTTTATTGGCATTAATATCCCGTAACAAAATAACTCCATTACGAAGTCGAGAAACTTGTTCATTAATATTTTGGCAATGGTCCTCTGCAAATGCAAAACTTGTTCATTAAACCTAACAATGATAACCCACAAAGAAGCAACCTTCTCATTGATTCTTTAAAATTATTCTTCTCGACAGTACTTTTCTTCACAGCATTTTTTGATAAGGATTAATGCTTCTTAATGTGCACACGTATTGAAACATAACATAGGATTGCAACTAGTGGTTGTAAAGCTTACTGAACTAGCACTGCTTTACAATTGACGGAATCAAAATTAGAACTAGCATGTACCTTGATGTGCAGGACAATACCTCCTACACATCAAGGTCTTATTGCTGCAAAATGTCAAGATATATCTTGCCCTGGTCTTGTTGATAGTTCTAAAACCCATAGGCCTTGCACCTTATACAACACAAAATCATGGTTGTTGCTCTATATTTCTTATTGTATACAAGGATCTACAAAAACCATGTTTTTTGTTCTTCTCTAAACAATTTTTTCTCAGGGTTCCACAAATTCTTTAGAAGTCTAGCAGTTTGCAAATCTTCTTCATTTTTCAACCTCACGTCTCATTGGGTGTCAGATTGATGCCCTAGACATCTTTTTTTTTTAGGCAGTCCTTTTCTTTCCTGCTCTATTCAACTACAACAAACTGGGCAACTTCAAGCCTGCTAGTGTCTGCAAAAACCTTCCTCAAGGCATGAACCTGTTAATAACCTGCTAGACGATTTCTACTCATGCTGGAAATTGGATAATGTGATGGACATTTTTTCATGCCAGGTTACCTGTCACAAACCTGCTCATGTTTTTCTATGTTGGGTTCCCTATATGTTATGATCCTGGTCTGCTAACATGACTCATCTACACTCATTATTCATCTAGGAGCATATTATTCTATTGATTCCCTTCACATTTGTGAGTCCTAGTATGTCTGTAAAATATCCATCAATCTTTGACCTTCAACGCCTAACTATCGGTTCTCTCACAATCCCTTCATCCTGCTTATCATTTCTCCTACTACTCATTGTGAGTCCGTCGATCATCCTTAATGGGCTTGCTAGTCCTCATGGGCTTTCGAAGCCCAGAAACTTTAAAAATAGAAAATAAAAATTGAGAAAGTGGTGCTCGTACGTTGGGTATCCTTCCCCGAGCTTCCAAAGTTTTACTTGCTACAACATCATTAATACACGTCACATTTGTTCTTCTATCAACATTTGTGTGTTTATCTATTATTGTGTAAATGCACCCATATGAAATCCGACAGTTAACAGTTGAGTTTTAGTCTTTTAGTTGTGAAAGTGTTGACTGACAATAAAGGTCATGTTATCATCAGGAAAATGCTAACACACTCAAAAAATATTTTTCACAGCAATTAGTTTAAGTAGATTGTCAAGAAACATCTTTTGTTACACATTGGACTTTCTACAATTGATATATCAAAGTCAAAAAATTAAAAAATACACCAAATTCAACCTAATGTGATCAAATGATTAAAAACAATACATAGGCACTGGAAAGATTTAAGAAACAATTGTAACAGCTGAAGGCCATCAAAGAAACCAACAAGAAAAGTTGCAAGTTACCTTTTGTTTCATCTCTTTGAGCATGTCTTCCAATCATGTTCGCTGTGATCCAAGCATTTCCAGCTGCCTCTGAAATAAAATTAGTTTTCCAATGAGTCAGATAAAAGGCTTTCCCTGTCAATAAAAATGGTCAGGAAGATTGAAACATAAATCCAAAAAAAATTCATATTTTGTAAATTAATGTTCAATATGAATAAAAGTAATAATTATCAAACGTAGCTGCTCCATTATGGACTTGGTCATTGGCTTTGCAGAAGATAAGGAAAGGATGGTTGAGGATCTCAATTACCAATTGAGCTTGGCATGATCTTCATTATTGACAGCAACAAATACTTCATAATCCTTGACATGAGTGACACATGAGGGCATGAGTGTCACACGTGATTTGGGGGAACGACCTTTGATGATTATGCATGAGGAGCCTTCAAAGTTGCAGGTGAATGAGGAGAGATGTGACATAGAGGGCTTGGACCATGAACGTGATCACGAGCCACTTATGTTGGAGAAAGGATTAATCATGAAGGGCGTAGTTAAGCACCTACCATGTGGACCAGCCGTCATGGGTGTATATGCATTGCTGAATTGGCTGGGAAGATATAATATAGCTATGGAGACACATTGGGTTATAGTCGTGAATACAAGCATATGCAACGGTATACATGGGGACATAGTAGCACATGGTGAGGTCCTGTGGAGTTTTGGATTGTTTCCCACAAGGATAACACTAAACAGAGATCAAGAGCATATCCTTATAATTATAATAAGATTTGTTTTACATGCTTGCTTAAGGCATTGTGCAACATTGCTTCTTCAACCTCATCCTTGTACATTTAAACAACCATATAAAAATCCCCAAGATTTTCTTCATTGAGACAGCAAGGGAAAACACAAGGATAAAGTGACAAATTCGGTCCCAATATACTCCATGATAGCACCATCATACTCATCCAAGGGTAAACATGTTTATGCCACAGCTGCAATCCTTTTTAGTCTTCAAATTACTGTTTTTTATTGTTGTAACCTAAATTCATTGAAGGTTACCATTTGGTCTCCAATTGATGTTGAAGTTGCTACAGGGAACACTGAAAGATATAGGTCTGCAACATCCTTACCTATTGGAAATCTTCCCAGATTATAATGCTAGTTGCTACAGGGGTTTTCTTTTGTGACTAATCCCACGCCTCAAACTATTGTGAGAGACCTCTTTTTATGACTGTTTATTGTGAAAACAAGATTATTTATTGTTGTTTTGCTAAATTCCAAATGAAAACTTTGTCTAAGACTGAGGGTGACATATTCATGAAGGCATTGTGCTTATATGTGTTTAAATGTGTGCCCAACAGCTTTACTACAGTTGCAATGTCTTGAAGTTGTTCTCTTGCCTTGTTCACCATTACTGTGAAGCCCCTCTTTCTTTTACTACTGGCCCCTACATTTACGCACCTTCATAAAGGTGTTCAATCAATACCCATCTTCAACACTTTTCAATTTCATTTATGCAACGTTATATAATTATGCTATTTTAGGCCATCATGTTTTCCAACTTGGGTGTAAGGTGTAGTAATAATTATGTTGTTTTAGGCCAAACACCATTGAAAAATGCAAAGAGCTATAAAGGAAAAATGATTTTGTAGATAGTCAAGTGGACACAAGTATGAGTCTTTGACATAGATACATCGAACAAGGAAAAGGCACAAACTTGTATAGTTAGTGCACAGTAAGCAATTAGAAAAATAAAGAAATATAGGGACCACAAGAGGTAGTATCTAGACAATCCAGAACAATCCAAAGTTTTGAGGTTTGGGTTGACAAAAGACTGCACAATATTGAGTATCAAACAATTTTTTGAATAGAATATTGCCTTTACTACATTGGCAACTAGACAACAACTAACATAAACCCAATGTATGAGATTACAAGTATATAATGTAAAGGCTTCATAATGTCTTAAGGAGATATTTGAGATCTTCAATACTTTCAAAATCTACCGCATTACAAAGAATTAAACCAATGAGTTGATACTATATCCAAATAGGTATTACTTATCCACTTTGGGGTACTTCTCGTTGTAAATTTCAATGAGGGCATGCCTGAGGTTTCTAGATCTGACCTTTGTAGTTTTATTTCAAAATTTTCCAGTTGTGTTTTTTTATCTTATAGTTTTAGTTTTTTAAAAGATCTTAAAGGAAGACTATATTTGTTTTCCTAAAGGGGACATTATGTTTAGTGGATAGTTTAAGATTTGGTTTACAAAGCAAAGTAAGATTTATATTTTGTATTTTGTGCTACAACACCCATAGAAAGCATTTTTGTGCTTTATATAGTAATAAAATGTGATAGTTTTCCCTAGAAAAGAAGGACTCATAATGTAGTGTTATATTTTGGGTATTACCAAATAGATACTTTATATTGCATTTTGTAGCCTTTAACCTTGTATTAACTTGTTTGCACTAAAATAATATAAAGTCTTGTACAGATGTTATTACTGATGACGAGAATGAATGGAGTAGTGGCCTCATGATGCTATTTGTTGATGATATCTATTTCATTGCAATGTAGTCTTCTATCTTTTCTTCAATGGATTTGTTGCAAGTGAATAGTTGTATAGATGATGTGTTAGGAATCATGAGGTCTATATGCATGAATGTTCAAACTGATAAGTATATATTATGAACCACAACGGTTTTTTATTGTCCTCAGTAACTTTCACCTGATCATCCGAAGTCTTGGAAATGCACCTTGAGTTAATTCATGAGAGTTGCTCTTATCTTCCCTCCATAAATTGCAATCGGGATTTTATCGATAGCTTGGATTTGCCAGCTTTTATTACACCTTGTACCAGATGTGTTTTAGGGCCATACCAAATGCATTTATATGTTCATGTATGTGGTAGGCCCCCCTAGAGCATGTTTCCTATATCTACCACTTGACGCAACATGAATATATGTATAACCAAATAGTGTTATTTTTTCTACCACTTCACTAGGCATTATTATTTTTTCTTCTCACACTTAGGTGATTTTACAGATAATTACTACAGTTTCTTTTGCTCACCACACAACTTGAAACAAGGACATTAAAATTTAATTCAAACTCTCTGATACATTTCCCTACAATTACCTTGAAGGGGAAAATTAACAACACTAGAGATTAGAATTTGCTATTTTATGAAAGTCTCTTTTGCCATA
This sequence comes from Pseudotsuga menziesii, assembly GCA_001517045.1. Classification (NCBI taxonomy): domain Eukaryota; kingdom Viridiplantae; phylum Streptophyta; class Pinopsida; order Pinales; family Pinaceae; genus Pseudotsuga; species Pseudotsuga menziesii. The sequence goes on from LPNX010837573.1 coordinate 19,707, forward strand.
TTTCTAATGAGACATATCGAAACTTAGGGAGATCGAACTTCACATTCTTATATTAAATCTCAACTTGATGGTTTTTTCACTTCTTTTAGGTTTTTTCTTCATTTAGTATGATGATTGTTGGTGGTTTCTTACTGAACCTCTTCCTCCCCACCTGTTGGCCATTGTTCCATTCAACTTCTTTGGCTCAGTCTTCATTCGAATTGCTACCACCAACATTACTCCAAGTCCATCAAGGACCTTGCATCTAGCTAAGAAATGTTTTTTCTCCATCATTTGAACTGGATTATTGTTGTAGTTATATTGGACTCACTAATAATTTCACAATTTCCTTTGAATTGAATTCCATTTGTTAGCACATCAAGAATGCATGATAATTCCATTTTGCTGCTGATAAAGTAGACCGTGTTCATTTCTCTGGGATGCTCTTGGACTGTTCACTTAGGCATCATTCCTTTGGGGTTGATAAACCTTATTTTTGAAAGTGCATACCCTCTCTCCTAATAGACCATGACTACGGTATGGTCTATTCTAGCTGGGATGTGAATGTGTTGTCTCTATTCTATAGATAGTGGTTGATTTTGAAGCTGTAGTAAGTACAGGTTTTGTAGATGGTAGGTATAATGGAGTTATATGTACTTCTTGGAAGATTTAAGAAAGATTCCCTAAGTTTATCTTTAGTTTGTAGCACTATTTATTTTGTAGGCATCTTCTTTTAGTAACCATTCATGAGTTCTTCTCTTACCATCCCATTGCTGAACAAAATTACCTCATTAATGAATAACAAAATTTATGTAGCAACACACACATCCTCAATTGGATTCTACAACTATTTCTTAAACACATCCCTTATTCTTTGTCCATATCAATTTTAGGTTATTAGGTATGCATCAATGCATTATGTTGTTCTCTAAGACTCTTTTGTTGACCACTTTAATAGATTGTGTAACTGTTTACGATATTTGGTTTCCTGAGGACGGTATATTTTTGTGCTTATTAGTGTGTTTGAAAAATTAAATTGGATTTTAAGATTGAATGTCTTTGGATCTTATTGTCTTTTATTAGAATTACAAATTATCAAATCTATGTGTTAATATTGCTCCTCTTCCCGATTCTTAAAGGGTGCTAGCTCAATGGAAGAGCACCTGTTTTACAAGCAGGAGGTTGGTGGTTCGATTCCTCCATGCCCTAATGATATTGGAATGTATTTATAAAGGTAAAAAATGTAGTAGTGCAATATGGATGCAATATTAGATGCAACACTAAATGCAAAACAAGATGTAAAAGTGGATGTCACACCAAACACAAAAGTGGATGCAAAAGTTGACCTTATGTCAGATGCAAAAATGGATGTCACACAACGCAAAATTGGATGCAAAAAGAGACTCAACACTAAACACAATTAATGACTCAAAACTAGATGCAATACTAGGTTCCAAACTAAACACAACGGTAGATGCAAAAGTGGACTCCTAACTAGACGTAAAATTGGACATTAAATTGAGCACAAAATATGGTGTATCGATGGACATAAAACTAGGTGTAACACGAGGTGAAAAAATGGAAGGAACACTTAACGCAAACAAAAACTTAAAATGAGACACAATATTGGATGCAAGATGGGACAAAACATTGGATGTAAAACTAGACGTAATATTGAATGCAAGATGGGATGCAACATTGGACACAAAACTAGATGCAATATTAGATACAAACATGGCTGCAAAAATAGGCATAACACTAGGCGCAACACTGGGTGCAACATTGGGCTCAAACATAGATGCAAAAAAAGACATCAACCGGGATGCAACACTAGGTGCAAACCTAGATGCAAAATACGACGTAAAACGAGATGAAACATTAGGCACAAACGTGGACACAAAAAAAGACGTAAAACAAGATACAAAATTAGATGCAACATTATAAGTAAAATTGGATGCAAAACCAGACGCAATATTGGGCTGAAAATTGGATGCAATCCTAGATGCAACGTTAGATGCATAATTGGACACATAATTTTATGCAAAAAATGGTGCAAAATTGGGTGCAAGACTCGATGAAAAACTAGGAGCAAAATAAGGCGCAAAATTGGATGCAAAACTGAGCGTGAAACTGGGTGCAAACAAGAATGTAACAAAGGACGCAAAAAAATATGAAATAGAAGTTGAAAAATTGGGCGGAAATAAAGGCGTAACAAAAGATGCAAAAAATTGGCCGCAAAAATGGACGCAAAAATGGATGTTAAAAAGGACAAAAAAAAATATGCAATAGACGACGTTTTACGAAAATGTACAATAGCTCCAATTTTAGCGCCAGATTGTTCACCACAATTGGGAAAAAATTACACTAAAATCCGGCGCTAAATTCGATGATAAATCTAGTTTTTGTTGTAGTGCATGAGATGTAGACCTAAAGCTTGGCAATTTGAATCAGCTAGCAATTTAGCTAGACCTTGTCCTTTTACTAGCTTTGTAGGTCTGATTTCCACATCATATTCCATGATTTTGGCAATCCACTTTCCTCTTTTCCCCTCACTGTCAGGCTGAGTCAAAACATCATTTATGGCAGCATTAGGCACATAAGCAATAACCTTGGAATGCAAAACATAAATTCTGAAAAATTTCAAAGCTTTTACCAATGAGTAAGCTTGCTTCTCTAAAATGCTGTATTTTAACTCTGAATCTCTAACATTTTTGCTGAAAAATGAAATGGGTTGTTCAAGACCATCCTTATTCTTCTGCAATAAAACAACATCCAATGTATCTTCAGATGCAAAAGAAAAAGTTAGAAATTCCTTCATAAAATTTGGGCTTACTAATACTGGAGCTTCTGTAAGAGCCATCTTAATCTTTTCAAATGAGTTTTTTGCTTCTGCAATCCACTTGACCTCCTGATATTTCTTCAGCATGGCTATAATCTGTTTGATAGTCTTAGCAAAATTTGGTATAAACCAACGCAGAAAATTGATTTTACCAATGAAAGATTGTACATCCTTCTTGCTCCTTGGTAAACTTATTTTCGGTATTGCTTTCACCCTTTCTGGATCAATCCTTATGACATCTGCTGAAACTAAATGACCCAATAATTTACCGTCTTGTACAACAAAATGTGATTTCTTTGGATTAAGAGATAAACCATATTTTCTGCATTTCAGAAAAGTTTGTTTTAAGTGTTTTAGATGCTCATCATCTGATTGTGAAAAAATTGTAATATCATCTAAGTAAATCACTACAAACTTATCTCTTTCCCCCACAAAGGCTATGTCCATAGCTCTATGAAAAGTTGCTCCAGCATTCATTAATCCAAAAGGCATTTTATCATACATGAAAGTCCCCCAGGGAGTAGTAAAAGCTGTTTTTTCTTTATCATCAGGATGCATGTAACAATTTGATTATATCCTGAAAAACCATCAACCATATAAACTCTTTGTGCATCAACTACCTTCTGCAATATTTGTTCTATTTTTTCCAAAGGGTAATTATCCTGCAATGAAGACCTATTCATATTTCTAAAATCAACACACAGTCTGATTTCACCATTATTTTTCCTGACAGGAACTAAATTGGAAACCCAAGAAGAATACCTGAGGGGAACAATGATATTAGCATCTAATAGCTTTGCACCTCCTTTTCAATAACAGGAAACAATGTTGGATTTATCCTCCTCAATTTCTGTCTAAAAGGTTTAACATTCGGTTTTACAGGAACTTTGTGTTGTATAATTCCAGTATCATATGTTTTCAAATCTTCATATGACCAAGAAAAAACATAAACATACTCTTTTAACAACTTAATGTACCTATTCCTCTGTTCTGTTGTGAGTGCTTTTGAAATCTTCACCATTCTAGGATGTTCAGGGGTGCCAATGTTACAGTCCACTACATTTTCTTCTGAAGACTGTACAACAGGTTTTAAAGGTGTATCATCTTTTGAAAATATTCTCTCTAATGGCACCAAACCTTTAGGAATGAAATTACTTTTAAGTTCAATAATCTTGTGATCAGCAATCTCATTTTCTGCAATATCTTCAAAATCTTCAACCTCGTCATCTTGTTCTTGATCAATTAGGGAATTGGAAAACTCACCTGTCAGCTCTAAAAACCTTTTTATTTCAATGTCATCTTCAAAAACTTTCCACTGCTTTACATTATCAGGCACAGAAGGTCTGTACCTAACCTCAATAGGATACTTTAGCTGTGTTGTTTTAGGAATCCTGAAATGTGTAGCTGCTAGGGCAAGGGAATTAGCAGTTTGATTATGATCCCTAGGAATATAAGTGATGTTAAAAGCCAAAAAATAATTGTCTATCATATCCAATACCTCATTACGGTACACTTTCAATAGATCTTGTCTTACTTGATAGTTGTTCCTTACTTGCTGAACAACCAACTCAAAGTCGCCATATACAGAAATCTACTGAATACCTAGATCTTTTGCAGCTTTCAAACCCAACAACAATGCTTCATATTCTACAGTATTATTGGTGGTAACAAACTCCGATTTCTACATTAACCTTACTGCTTCACCACCAGGAGATATTAGAAGAACCCCTGCTCCAGCACCTTCTTTGCATGATGATCCATGAAAATACATTTTCCAAAGTTCATTTTCTTGTTCCCTAATGTGTTTGATTGGATTTTCTTTTTCAACCTGTAATAAACTAGCAGTATTATCATCATCACTAAAATTCAACATACAAGTACCCAAATCCTTGTCTACAACATACAATGGATGATTTGTAGGGTTCTTGTCATCAGTCACAATATAGGCAAATTGTAACTCTCTGTATCACCTTATGTTTTCTCCTCCAAATACAAGAATGGTGGCATATGTTAAGTCCATTTATAGGGTCCCACCAACCTTCTTGGCCCAATATCTAGAGAGAAGCAATCCAAACTTGGGTGTAATGTCTGCCACTACCACATCCATAATCACACTCTTCATTGGTAACTGAGCTAAACTGACCACCATATCTTTTATCACACCCAAACATTTTACAGCTCATGAATCAAAAGCATACAAATCATGATAAGGTTTTGCTATGCTTAAACCTAAGGCCTCCATGACAGCTTTTGGCATTAAATTGTGAGATGCTCCTAAATCCAAAAGGCAATTATGTATCATCTGTTAATGAATAGTCAGTGTGATGTAAAAAGGAGGTGATGCACTTGCATCATTTTTAGTTTTTTCTGCCATAGCTGATCCAATAAAGATTTTAGGGCTTTCTTCTTGTAAATTCACTGTGTCAAAGGGAGGTTGACTGTTTGTTGAACCAATCATTTTCATAACTGAATTTTTGTAAGAAGGATTCTTCATTAACTCGGTGAAAGGCATAGTGATCTTGATTTTACCTAATTCATTTTCAAGACTGAAATTCTGCATACTTTTATTTACCTCTTCAACCTCAACAGTCTTCTTTTGTTTTTTCTCAAACACTGGATCAGACTATTGTTTAGGAGGCAAGACTACCTTTTTCTTTGGATTTTGAACTACTTGCTTTGGTCCTGACCTCAAATTTAAAGACTTCTTTGGCTTAGTTCTGTATGCATCAACAGTTACAGTAGTCACTTCAAGATTCAAATCATTTTCTGCTTCAAACATATCAGCATCATAATATTCTGAGTTTAAAAACTCTTCTTCAGTCACAAAACCTTCAGTTAACTGCTCTCCAAAATAATTCATATCCTGGTTTGTATCCTCAAAGAACACTTCCTCTTTGATCCTCAGTCTCTCTCCTTTCTTGTTGTATATCATTATTTGTTCTCTCTCTGGGAATGAAGCAAGGCACAAAATGTCTTCTGAATTGGTTTGGATTATTAGGGTTTCTTTCACCCTCCTAAACAGGTTTGTTTGAATTCTTCTCGAATTCCAACTTGTTTAATTTTGTTGTCAAGAACTTAACTAGCTTGGACATCTCATCAATTTTACCTTCTGCAGAGTGGGATGTTGAAACCCCTGGAGCTGCCCTCTTTCGTACCCTTCCTGTCATATATCTATTGAGCTGTATTTCCCTTCAATCTATTAGAACCTAATATATTGGACTCCACTTATAATGATGCATCCTGCATGTTCAGTAAAGTAACAGGCCTTCTTTCACTTAAAAGTAGGGAAAATTCATGATCAAAAGCATTGGAATATGTGAGTTTTGCAGATGTTTCTGAAGGTTTTATCTCTGTAAGAATTCTTCCATACATTTTATTGAATCTCTTCGAAAAATTAGTTATGGTTTCATCCTTCTTTCTCCTAAGGGCTCCAAACTTAGTGATGTAATATGTGTGATCCTTGGTATCACCCCATTGTCTCATGAAAAGGTCCTGAAGTTCTTCTATGACAGTGATAGAATTTGCAGGAAACTCCCTGAACCATTTTTTTACTTCTCCATCAAGACTCTGTACAAACATCCTCATCCATACATCCTTGGCCTCAATATTTTGATTATCAGCATAGTTGAGAAAGGCATCCCAATGCTCCTCAGTTGTGGTCTCACCTTGTCCATTAAACCTAGGTAGGTATTTTTGGTAATCACCTTCAGGAAGTGCATTCAAAGGCTGAGGAAAGACTAAAGGTGCATACCTACCTGTCACCATTCAGTCCATCATGTCTAATGGCTAATTTTGGGCTGCCATCTTTAAGTTGACAGGTTTAGGTGGTGGAAATACTTGACTAGAACTTGGCTGAAATGGATTTTTACCAACTTTGAGATGTAATAAAGGGATTTTTCCAGGATATATTGTCTTTTCTTTCTTAAAAGATTTAGGATCAGTGAAAACTTGAAAATTACTAACACGGATTGTAGGCTTCAACTAGGATGAATCTTGTTCTTCTCCCTTCAAAATAGAAAAAGGTGATGAAATATCTAACTAATCAGGGTTACAAAGGGCTCGTGATGACTGAGACCTTCTAATATTCCTAGTTGTTTTCAATATCTGTTATGGGTCTGAAACACCCAGCTGTAGAGGTGAACTAGGTCTACTCCTTGTTCCAACTCACTTAGTAGCCACTGTGAAATACTGGTGAAAAGTAGTCTTTAAAATTTGCTGGTTTAAGTTCACCTCTCAAAACAAGTGAAATGATAAGTATCCCAGGGAAAATAGGTTTTCAACTTCATCCCCGGCAGCGGCGCCAAAAATTTTTGTGCCAGAATTTGTTCTCAGACTACGAAAGAACAATCCAACACAATCTCAATAAACTCAATTAAGTAAAATAGGTATTCTAGGGTTTTGGTTGTGCAGTTTGAAGACAAGAGAGAAAACATTCATAAGACCAAAGCAAACACTAAATCATGAGCATTTGAATGACTGAGATGCATAACATATAAACCATAATCCAACAGAGTAAACACAATACTGAGTTCCACCCACAGTTAGCAAGCATTTCAAGCATAAAAACATTAAACAGGAAATGAATATACCAACTGAGTAATTGACACAAATTAGAAATGAAACCAGTCAATAATCTAAAGGGCATATAGTTGCATATATTTCATAGTTCAGTCATCAAAAACACATAAGAGTCTTTACACTTAGCTCATAAGAAAAGCCTGATAGCCTCCCCTTGTCAGCAAAAATCGAACCCCTTGTTACCTTGTTCCTTGAAAAACAGTCGCATAACTGAACCCTAACTACTTTTAGGTCATCTATTTGAATTGTTCAATATAAACTGGCATTATACAAAAATGAAATTACTTTTCAAACTAACTAATAACTGTTCTTGTCAAAGTACTTTTACAAATCTTTCGTTGCTTTAGCTAATAGAGCAATTCCCTCCAATGCCCGAGCTTTCCTTCTAGCTTTCAAGTGGTCTGCCTCCAAGTCTGCAACCTTCTTTGTTAACTCCTCATTCTGCTGTGTCAACTCCTGGATAGTTTGCCTTAACTCTGTAAACTGATTCTCTGTCTGTCTTTTCCTTTTAAGAGCCTCTTTAGAGACTGCAATCAATTTGTGGTAGTGACCGTTCACTTCTTCCAAGTCTTCTCTAAGTCTCCTATTTGCAGTAACTAATCCATCATTAGTTTCATGCATATATTCAATTTGATTCTTGTATTGCTTAATGCTTCTTTGCAGATTTTCCTTTTCAGAATCAATACATTTACTTTCTAATATTGGTTGCATCCATTCTGGTGTCCATGGGATTTTCAGCTTCTTGTATATTTCTGCATCCTCCTTCATTATCTCTGTGAAGGTCAAAGGAATCTCTGGTTGTTCTTCAACTTCAATACTGCACTAAACTTCTTCTTCAATTATCTCTCTTTTCTCCATACAAGAATTCTTTATATCATTTTGCTGTTGTTCTTGAATCATTTTATTTCAAACCTCCATGAAAATGTCTGAGATCTTTGCATCAGTGAAGACTGGCTTTTCTTTTGAAACTATTGTTTTTTATGATCCTGATGTTCTTTCACTCTATTTGGCATCTTCTGTAAACTTTTCAAAAAGAAGAAAAGAAGATTCATTTTGGATTCATGAGTGAGATGTTGAAGGAATCTAAAATGATACTTAAACACAAAGGCAAATCTCCCCTCGCAGGTGACATAGCTTTGTAAGATTTTGATATGCTCAATCCACTAGGGTTTAAACTTTTGAATAGGAACATCATTTCCTATTCTGCTACTACACCTGGAAGTATATATCTCTAAGCATCAAAAGTGAAGGGCACCTTTTTGAACCAGAATTCTCCCTCGTCCAGAATTCTTGTTGCTTCTGCTAGTAACTCCCTGGTCAGTTTGAACTTCAAAGTGTCAAAAGACACTACATCCTTGTCTAAACATTGAGTGAACTTGTAAGAAACCTCTAAATGATAACCTTCAATCTTTTCAAAGAACACTAACCATCTTGCTTATGCAAACAATTATGCACAATCTAGAAAGGTTTGGACCCAGCTTAAGTCTGAGGGTTCGGCCCTATTAGTCTTACCACTCTTTTTCATTTTGAAATATTGTGAAACAGCTGCTATCAGTAAAACAAAGGTTGACTGTCTTCAAATTTTGATAAACTGACAGACAATACTGTATAGGGGAACCCAAAAGACCCTAATCTGAATTCTCTCGTTTAACTGATAAATACTTTAAACCCATTGACTAAGAATTCATCATTTAGCATGAATTAGGTTTAAAAACTAATACTCTGTCATCAATTCTATCATTAGTCGTTTGTTTAGAAAAAACCCAAATTTATGAACCTTGGTAATGGCTCGCAGACTACCTGTTAAAACGACTAATCCAACTGCTAGAATCTTGTTCTCTCGACTATCAGGTGTCGAATTGCATGCTCCAATCTTCTCTAACCACTTTGACCACTCCAGACAACTGCTCCTGAAAGCCCTAATTTTTGCTCTGTTTCAAAATTCTGATTACCAAGTACTGATTTTTCGCCACAACCTTCACCTTCTCTACGTGCACTTCAGGGAAAACGTAATTCAACACACCTTTGTCTCTTTATGGTCTGCTATCATTATTGCATCACCTCTGCAAGAAACTGCTACGATTCGCTTTCATGATGATATTCACACCTGTCACAATGATTAATCTACAAGAGACACGTATCAAATCCATCACATAGTATGACTGACATCTTATGTGTGAGAATCCTGAAGAAAACTAAACCAGAAATGGTGATTTTTAGCTTGCGCGACTTTCTTGTATCGCCTGTGTGCATTTGTTTTTGGCTTGCGCTACAAGAAAGTCTAGGTTAATGATTTGCAAAAATTAAGCTAATGATAAAGGTTTAAACTTGGTTTAGAAGTCCTAATTAAACTTTTATGATATTCTTTAGACCTTTTAATCCATATAAGCCTTCTATAAGCCCTCTGATTATGCAATCAAACTAAAATTTTCAAAAATAAAGCTAAGAAAGCAAATAACATGAAAGCTTAAAAACGGGGAAAAAATTCAAAATATCCTAAGCAACAAAATTTTCTAGGAGTAAAGAATAAAACCAAACTTCAAAACATAAACAAAAGTATTGAAATATAGAAAATAAAAACATGACCTAACATCTGGCTCCCGCTGCGGGATGAAGTCCTCCCTGTGAGGCTTCAAGAACCTGTAGACCAGTGCCTTCTATGCTGCTACCTGCTAGTCTGAAAAATTTCCATTGGGTTATGGAGTCCTTATTCTGTTATTCACACCAGTATATACAATGAAAATCCAGCATCCATCTTAAAAACTGTAAAAATGCTTGAGGAATCATCCATTAACTGGATTTGACAATTCCTCACCCTCCAAAGTCTGTAATACAAAAGTATTGTTTTCCAGAAACTTCGATACTATGAAAGGACCAAACCAAAGGTTATCAAACTTGCCATGCTTTCCTTTCTGCTCCTTCCTAGCATCCCATCTCAAAACCATGTCTCCCACTGAAAAAGTGTTATCTTTGATCTTCCTATCAAATCTTTCTTTGACCTTTAACTTGTACAGCTGATGTTTTTCTTCCACTGTTTCTCATTTCTGCCGTAACTCTATCAGAGCATAAATTCTTCTTTGCATATCACTAGGTTCTTCCTGACAATCTTGAAAAAATTTCATTACTGGGATACCCAACTGAACAGGAAAAACTGCATCAGTACCATATACTAATTGGAAAGGAGAAGTTCCAATTGCCTTTTTGACTGTTATTATGTCTGCCCATAATGCATATTTTAACATAGAATCCCATGATCGTTTATTCTGCTTCAATAACTTCCTGATACTCTGAATAATATTATTATTAGATGACTCAGCTAACGCATTCCCCTGAGGATAATGCCCTCAGGGAAGTCTCTTATTTCAAGGATAATGCGCACTGTATATACTTTAAACACTAAGTAGTTGATGCTGTAAATGAATGACCCTACTTTCCTATTCATCCTAGATCATCCCATAATCTACTTAATCTAGCTTACCTTTGTTAAGAATGCAATCACAAATACTTTCTTACAATCCTTAATCTAGAATTAAAAGATTCAGGAAATAGACATCTAGATTACTTTTGCAGAAATTTAAATCCTCAATTACCAAGCCATCTAAAGATCCATCTCAACTATCTTAATTTGAATTAATCTAGGAATTCAAAGTGCAGGAATTAAGTTCTACAATTATAAATGTAAAGGAATAAAATGCAAGGATCTAAAGAAATCAGCAATTGAAAGAACTAGGGATGAACAAGGTTGTCACATCTATCACACAGTTGCATAACAGAAAGTTAACCTACACAGTCGACTGTCACACCACACCACTGCAGTTTACAGGGGATTCAATTACTGATCATTCAAATGAGCACATGGCAAATCGATGACTATTGCATCTTACTGTAAATAAATGAATTTGTAATAAAATTCAAACCACACAACAAAATAAATAAAATACCTAATTAACTCAGCAATCCCTATGGGAAGGAGGGCCCAGCCTTCACCCAGAGATGTTGGAAGTAGCACACGTTAGAACACCGAAATATGAAGAATCAAACTCCTTGTATTAAAATGGCAGATGAACACACAACCCCAGTCATAGCTTATACAATATATTTGATTAATTTCCAACCCCTAGCTCGGAATAGTTCCCAGTATTTATACAATTACAATCATAACATCTTCCCACTACTGTCAGGCAACCATGAAGATCTCTAATATTCAGGCTGCCCCAATTACGATAAGTTGTTACAATCGTGGCAAGATGGAAGTAGAAAATATAGGAAGGCTAGTACTCGAGCCAGAAATGACAATCACGATCAATCGAGAAGATACTCCGTGGATTGCAGCTATTCTTGAGCAGCGGCGCACTGTTGCATCCAAATCTGTTGCAGCCTGTTGCAGCTACCTTTGTACATCTTGCATGGAATAGTATCCTTTGACCTCATTTCTTTGGGAAATGATGGAATGGATAGTGATTATCTCAACAATGAATATTCATTCCTCTCTTGGCATGTTCAACCAGCTACACCTGTATCCTTTACATCTCGAATTGTGTTTATAAAACCACCATATGTTAGCATAATTCAAGATGTAGATCCCTGATTACAACAATCCTAAGCATTAATAAAATAAGACAATGATTAACCATACTTGTATGAATTGAGGGACCAAGTGAAGGAAAAACATATGTTTAGTGTACACAATGGAGTAGCATGAGGCAAAAGGAGGTAGGTAAAGGTGTTCAAAAAGGGGTCATTTCTGGGCCCAACAATACCCATTTTTCTATGCTAGTGGACATGGTTGTGCCATCTCCTCCAGGTATGTTCCAATCGGCCTCTCCTACGCTTTATGAACACCTTTCGAGAGGGAAACTTTACTATATTGTGCATATTGAGAATTCTGATGTTCTTAATAGATTGGGGACCCCAGTGTTTTCTCCCCCTACTTCCCCTGTGGTTCTTGAGAAGTTGATTGAATATGTGGGCTCTGGAGTTGACCCCTCCTGGGTTTCTTGACTTATTTTGACCCTTCCTCTTTGGCTCCTTCCTTGCCAGTATCCTCCTTCCTCTCTGAAGGTGACTTCCCTCCCCTTTATGGCTCTCGTCCCCGTCTCTCACCTCCATTACCCACTTGCTACAGGACTGAGATGTCTTCTTCTTCACCCCCTTTACTGGCCATCCCCTAGAATGAACCATCCTTCTCTAATTCTTCGCTTCTTAAATCCCTCAGCATTTTCTCTAACAAATCTCCCTTGACACCTTCTACTTTACCCCTAGACTCTCTCTATCATGTTAATGTTACCATTAGGAAGGCGCAGAAAACCAAGCATTCTTTCAAATGGATCTCCCCAGGGGGCTCTCCCTCTCCTTATCCCAGGTTAAAAGACCTCACCAAATCTTGTGACTCTCCCTTCTCAGAGAACTTAGAGTAGAGTCTCCCCCTTGTTCAGGTTCCTAATGAAAATGAACTCCCTTAAAATTTGCGGTTTTGGAGACTTTGTGAAGCTCAAAAGTCTCGATCGTTTTCTTTTAGCCATCAATCCTGATATTATTTTCCTTCAGGAAACCATGTGCGATCATTTTCAAGCTCTCCTCTCCTTTGTAAAGATCAACCTAGGTGGGAATTATGTGCATTGGATTCATCAGGTCTCTCGGGAGGCCTCCTTATGGCTTGGATTCCTTATGTTGCTCGTTGTAAAGCATATGCTTCTCGCTACAGTATTTTGGTTTAAGTATCTCTTTGAAACTTCCCTTTGATACTCTCTTGCCTTAATTGTTATGACTCTTATCAAAATAGGACTCACTTTTGGGACTCTGCTGTAGGTGCTGGACTTTTCAACATCCCCAATCTGATTATTGCAGGTGACCTCAACTTCACCACTTCTGATGCAAAGACTTAGGGAAAAAATGCTCACCTGGACCCTCTCTGTAACTATTTTAAGCTTCTCCTTTAAAAATCTAATTTGATTGATGTAGCTCCGACCTATTTAGGTCCTACTTGGCACAATGGTAGGGCCGGAGATGCTGGTATAAGTAAGAGATTAGATCATTTTCTTATCTTTGATTCTCTGGTGCCTTCCTTCCTCGGGTTTCGGTCCTGGGTCCATCACTCGGTCTTCTCTGATCATTTTCCTTACTGCTTTGAATGGGATGAGGTGGATTATAAAATAAACTATCCCTTCAAGTTTAATATGGCTTGGCTTCTTTCGGAGGATTTCTTGGCTCTGGTTCACTCCTCCTGAGTATATGAAGTACCTACTCATGATTTTGATGCTATGACTGGCCTGGTCCACAAACTTAAAAGACTCAAGTGTGAGTTCAAGTTATGGGAAAAAAGGGAAAAGGAGGTTCATTCTAAATCCCTTGATGATATAGATAAGAAGGCCCAAGTCCTCTTTTCTTGCTATCCATTGGGTATCCTACCTTGTCAGGATTTGGAAAGGCCTGCTGCTATAAAGTGTTAGCATGAGAAACTTTTACTTCATGAATCCCTTACCTGGCGTCTCAAAAGTAGGGCTCTCTGGATCAAGGAGAGGGATGCCAATACAAATTTTTTTCACCATTTTTCCTCTTTGTTGGAGCAGGGTCCTGCAGCTACAGAAGAAGCTGCTAGGTTTAGCGGATAGATAAGTTTTGGCGGAGGGAAGATAAGATGGAGCTACGACGCCATAGCACGTTTCCAGCTACAGAGCAGAGTCGGAAACCATGACTTTTAAGATAGAAAAGTCAAGAAATACAACGGTACCTGAGCGGCCAAGAAGAGAGAGCTCACCCACTGCATTGAAGGCAGCGGCGGAAGATAGGAGGGCTCAGTGACCCTCATAAAGGAGAAGGAGCAACGAGGCTGAAGCATTGAAGACGAAGGACAAAAGAGCGAAGCGGTGCACAGTACCCATGATCAGCACTGGGAAGCATGGAAGACTGCAGAGAGCTGTGGTGTGACGGAAAGCGGCTACCTCAAGTACAGATATGGTCGGCTGTCACTAGTTAGGGTTTTGGGTTACTGTTGGGACAGGCCCACAGTGTTGTAATGGCGAGACCTTCGGGCCGCCTATAAAGGGATGTATTTTGTATTGTAAAGGTTGGCATTTTGGGCATTTTAGGCCATCGAGCTAGTCGGATAACACATTGTTAGATATTGAGTCTGTTAGCTCACAGTTATCTTGTATTGTAATAGAGTTGAGCTCTGGTTCTGTTATTAGCGGTAGCAGTCTTACTATAACCAGTAGCTGTCTTATAGAGCATGCAGGTAACAATCCGCAGGGATCGACAGAGAGGGAAGAGTATATCGTAGGAGAGAAATATAGAGAAGAAAAGAGATCTAAGAGAGAAGATCTTGAGCTGCATATGCGGTGCAGTAGAACTGTGTTTTACCTTCCCCTGAGCTATAATAAGAACACAGTTCTGTGGACGTAACTTCCATCCTGGAGGTGAACCACGTTAAAATCTAGCGTTATGTGATTGGATTATGTGTTATGTTTACTTATGCATTTCTCAGTTATTTCATGGACTTTGTTTACAGTTTAATGAATGAATGTGTTAATCAGTTCACAATAATATAGAAGGATAACATAAGTCAAAGTCTTTGGCATGTTGTATGTGGTTCATTTATGCTTTGCGTGAAACAGTCACTAGTTGCAGTATTGAATAGCCTTGTATGTTAAGTCCTACATGTCGACACGAGCAACGCTAAGTGCACTAAACCGCGGAGGTGGGATATCACAGAGAGGTGATACCGCACCGGCAGAGGAGCTGCGGTGCGCGATACCGCAGGTTGGGGACTTAGCGTTGGGCAGGAGCTACGTGTCATATGAAGCGCGGCGACGCAATAAGGTTGGAGATATCGTGAGTCAGTGGAAGTACGCGACGTAGAAAGGGACCGCACGGCAATATTAAGGAATATCTCGCCGCTAGAAGAGCTGCGAGACGAGGAGATCGTGCGACACAAGCAGAAGGTCACGCGACGCATAGAGAAAGAGACCTCGCAGCTAGAAGAGCTGCGAGTCACAAGTAGGATCGCCACAGAACCTGGTCCAAGACACTTGAGTCCTTGGCCAACCCATTAGAATCACATCGGGTGAGACTTCAGGCCGCCTCGCGGTCTGTCGCCGAAAGGGCCAGTAAGCTAGGGGTGTTGTTGGTTGAATATAGTAAACCCGGGTCTGCCCATGACGACCAACACTCTTCCAAAAGAATCACAATAACATCTAGGAACTTTCTGATGAAAATGACATCATTATTGATGGTCTTGATCAGTTGAAAGTGATGGGAGAAAAGCATTACTCATCCCTCTTTTCGGATGATGGGTTGTCTCATATTCTTGATCAACTGAAGGTTATACAACTCTTTCCATCCTTTTTATCTTATGAGGATACAAAGGTATTATTTGTTGAAGTCTCATTGGAGGAGATTAGCTCAACCTTGAAAAGTTTCAAAAAGGACCGCAGTCCAGGTCCTGATGGTTGGCCCGTAGAGTTTTTCCTCTCTTTTTTTGACCTAGTGAAATTGGATCTATTAAAGGCAGTTGAGCTATCCCGGAAGGAAGGAAGGGTCAGTAGGTCCTTGAACTCCACTTTCATCACCCTCATTCCCAAAATTGACCTCCCTAAGACCTTTGCTGATTATAGGCATATTTCCCTCTGTAATCTCACTTATAAGCTTTCTAAGCCTAATCTCTCCAAGGCCATCTCTATGGAATAGTTTGGTTTCTTAAAGAATAGGAAGATTTAGGAGCCAATTGGTATCACCCAAGAGATTTTGCATACTATAAAAACTAAGAAATTGGAAGCCTTGGTCCTCAAGCTCAACCTTTCCAAATCTTTTGACCGAGTTAATTGGACTTTTTTGCGCCTTGCCCTCCTTCAAATTGGTATCCCTTTGCTGGATTTCAACTAGATTATGGGATGTGTTAGTACTGCTAAATTTTATGTTCTGATAAATGGATCCCCCTATGCTTTCTTTGTATCTTCCAGAGATATAACGTAGGGTTTCTCCCTCTCTCCAGTTCTCTTCTTACTTGTCATTGAAGGGATCAACCTCTTGATCAATAAAGAAAAATATGATGGTAATATTTTTGGCATAACCTTTCTCCTTCCCTGTCTTTCTCCCACCTACTTTTTGTGGATGATGCAATTGTTTTTGGCTTGCGGACTATTGAGGAATGCCAAGCCTTTAAAGATATCCTTGATCTCTTTTGTAAGGATTCTGGCATGAGGATCAACCTTGAGAAATCGTCATTTCTCTCAAATAAATTTCTGATGATAATTGTAAAGCAATCATAGACATTATGCCTTACAAGATGGAGAAAATTGATAAGGGTTTTAAGTATTTGGGGTCCTGTTTAAAACCTCTGCGGTATACCACAAATGATTGGCGCTGGATCACCCAAATATTTGAACGCAAACTCAGTCATTGGACTCATAAATTTATCTCTCTTGGCGGCAGGTTGGTATTGATTAAGTCTGTCTTATCAGGTATCCCCGTTTTTTGGTTTTCTCTAGCCATATTTCCAACTTCGATCCTTAATAGGATCAAGTAGTGCATGTTTACCTTTATCTAGGGTGGTTCAGTTGATCATCAAAATCTACACTTGGTAGATTGGAAAGTTCTCTCACGTCCCTTTGAGTAGGGTGGCTGTAATATCAAACATTTGGGTTGTTTCAGTACTTCGCTCATAATTAAAAGCATGTGCTTTGCTTTAAACAACAAGGGGCTTTGGCATCAAGCACTTTTCACGAATTACCTTAAGGGTGCTCCTCTGGAGTTTTGGATCCATCAGTCTTGTTACTCGGTTCAGAACACTTCTCACATCTGGAACAGGTTTGTCCGTGTCCTTCCTTGGATTTTCAGCTGTGTGGGTTGGAGTGTTGGTTGCGGTACTTCCATTCTGTTGAGATCATACCCTATTTCTGGTTTAAATATGGATTATATACTATTAGCTTGACTCCGTGAATACCTCTTAGACTTTGGGATAAGCACGCTCAGTCAGGTCTATAACCAGGGTAGCCTGACCGCTTCCTCCTCTTACTGGCTGACTGCTGAGGATCTTGATTTGGGAGGGGCATGGAAAGAGGAATGGAACCATTATATTAAGGGTCTCCTGCACTGTGGTATCAGACTCAATGGTTTGAAGGATCGTATCATCTGGATGCACAATAAAGAAACTAGCGATGCTACAACATGTCTTGCTTATAATTATGTTGCTAACAACCTTTGGGGAGTTTCTTCTGGATGGAAATATAAGCAGATTTGATCATGGAACATTCCTCTTAAAATAAAATGTTTCATCTGGCTATGTGTGAGGGACAGAATCAGTACATGGGATAATCTCTCTAGACGAGGGTGGATGGGCCCGCACTGATGATGTTTGTACAAAAATGGAGAAGAGTTTGTGAATCATTTGTTTATTACATGCACCTTTGCTCAGACTGTCATAACAGTTCTGAGTTCTAGACATGGATTATCCTTTTCATGGGTTGAACACTCTCTTTTGGAAAAATCTCAATTTATGGATTGTTCGATTGCACCCACACTTGTACCTGCCTTTCTTTTTCATTTGGTGCATCTGGAATACTCAAAATCGAGCTATCTTTGATGATATTATCCCATAGGTGGATGTGGTCTGCCATTGGATCCTGGATTTTGTACTCTCTTATCCCATGGAAGGAAAAACTACATCTCCTCGGCCATATCAGTCCCACTCACTTTTTCCTGGACAAATTAGGTGTTGGCTTCAGCACTAATACTCGGGCAGAGGTGGTGACTCTCTGGTCACTTATGTATTTTGCATGCTCTCTGGGTTACCCTCTCTCATGGTTTGGGGGACTCACAAGTGGTGATCAATTGGGAAAATACAAAGGCTGGTTTGAATGTGTTAGATCTAGTTCACTGGCGTGAACGTAATGTAGCATTAAAATCCTCCTTTCTCTCTTTAAATTTCTCGCATATATATAGAGAGCACAATTTGAGTGATGATGCTTTATCCAAAGAAGCTCTTTTCCTCGATATGGGGATTCTAACATATTTTGAAATATTAGATGGAGAGATGATCGGGAACGATACTATCCAGCTATTTGATGGATGAGTATGCCCCACATCCTAGCTCTTCTCAACTTTCTTGAAAGATTGAGTTTTTCTATGGTTTTTTTTTGTTTGAGCCTGTTTATGGATGCCTTTCTGGTCTTTTTGGCATCACTTTCATTAGTTGGAGGGATCTCCACTTGCCCCTCAAGAGCTCCTTTGGATAAACTGTCAAGACTCTTTTTGTTTTCTATGTTTATGAGCTAAGATCTTTATTGATCTAAAAACTGGATTTTGCTTTGATAAGCTACAGCCTATCTCTCCCAGCACTTCTCCAATGATCATAATCATAATTGTTAATTCTCGATATTTTTGTATCTTGAACATAGTATTGTTACCTTTAATTCGTATGAATATCAAAAACTGTCTTTTTCTCTTAAAAAAGTTTCATAACAATCGAAGGAATTCCCCTTTGTCTATACATTGGACTATACAATGCATTAGGAAAATTATTGAATTGCAAAATTATTATCTCGTGCAAAAATCTCATTTATTGGATTATACATTGCGTTAGGAACAATGTTGAATTGCAAAATTATTATATCGTACAAAATTCGCATTTATGGTGTAGTATTAAATTGTATGTGCAAACGGGTACACCAAACAGTCAGATAATAAAATGATTTTTTTATAAATTGTATCCAATCGTAATACACTTTTCTCCACGATGTATTGGAGTGCCAAACAATCACACAATCATTAGATGGAATGCCACGTTGCACATATGCAAGTTAGAGGGAGGCATTATTATGAGCTATAGTGAAAATCATAATGTGTGTAGGGAGGGGCCTATCATAAAATGGACGTTTTAAATTATTGAACATTTCACAACCCCCACAACATGATTGGACATGTCCACCTTATGCATTATTTTTTTAAATAGCCTGGTCCTTTCGAACCGACCATTTGCACCGATCGGATGACCGCGGTCGTCGGACGTGACCGCTCATGCAAGCACGGTCGTCCGATCGATGCAAATGGTCGGTTCAAAAGCCGACTCCTTTTAAATATCCTCCCTATCTTCTTTTTCTAAGTCGATCAATTAACGTACGTTGCATCACATGAACGAGTCCAATAGTAAGAGTCTTTCTAGGTTTGTGAGACATTCTATGCATTTGAATTGACCACCATTAGAAAGTAATAATATATAGATAGTGCTTGCCACGTTATCCTCAACATATGCTCATCTCACATGGCACTATGGAGTACTTGGATTTTTGAAGGTATAATCATACCTCAATTATTTAGAATTTTGATATTCATGTCACTTTCATGGAGTAAATTGTCTAATTATCTCCCAACAAAAAATGTGGGTTTTAAAATCTTAGGTGCTCTTCCTCAAATAATTTTATGTTTGAAGTCAAACACATTAGTTGTTTTTAATATGGCGTTATAATTTAAGTCAATAATATTTTCTATTTCTAATTCTAATTTCATATTTATATATATATATATATTTATATATATAAAAGAAATAGAAAGAAGCATATTACAAAGAAATATTGCATTTCATTAAGGATGATTATGATTTTTTAGTCCAGAGTAAACTTGGAGTTTTATTCCATGAACCTTAGTTGTTTTTTCTAATTCTAATTTTATATATAAGCATATTACAAAGAAATATTGCATTTCATTAAGGATGATTATGATTTTTTAGTCCAGAGTAAACTTGGAGTTTTATTCAATGAACCTTAGTTGTTTTTAAGAAGTGTGTGAGATTATATATATGGAAAAAAACATATTACATTAAAGGAAGGTGATGTTTTTTTTAATTTGGGTTAAGAATAAAGTTTAAGATAAACTTGGGGCTTCATTCAATGAACCTATGCCAAACCTATGCCATAACATGTGCTTTCATAAGATATTAAAGAATATCCTCAATTTCATTAAACATTAAGGAATTTAAAAATAATTTTGGTGAACCTCCCTTAATACATGTTTCTAAATAAAGCACCATTATTTCCACTAGATATCCTATATATCCATTTTTCCATGGCATATCTAAAACTTATTTTTTTATCACTATTATGGTGACATGATCCATTCATTGTAAGATTTGGAATAATTATAGGGTGAAATATGAAATCTTGGTGGGTGTAGACATTTTGAGATGTGGGACAAACACTTGAACATAGCTTGGATTCACATATAGTTATTGCAATAGACTTCACACCACCTTCACTCACAAAACATACCTATTAAAACACAGTTTTGGTTTCACTTGCAATAAAATTCACACCACCTTCACCTATAGAACATGCATATACCAACACTAGTTTGACTACATCCTAATGGGCGGGAGAGGGGGTGTTTTAGCGGAGAACCCCCAAAAAACACGTCCCTTCTCCATTTATATAGGAGGTTTCTGGCGGAGATAGGCGAGTGGAGATTTTAGCAGATATTTTTTTATCGGTGCACCTAAACCATTATGCAACACCAATGCTTGGTGACATGGTTTAGGCACAGTCGTGTTTTTTTATTTATGGCACATCAATGCTCTTCATTGGTTTAGGAGCGCCAATGCTATATGATCCATGTGTGCTGATCTGATTTCATCCAAAAAAACATTGGTGCTCCACTTTTGAAATGGTGCACCGGTGTCGGTGCTCCTCATTAGTGAATGTGCATTATTGTGTCACTGCTCCTCTTTGGTGAAGGCATATCAGTGTGTCGGTGCTCCTCTTTGGTGAAAGAACGTCGATGCTCTTTTAAGTTGTGGGCACACTAGAAATGCACCCATATGCACCAAGTTTCTTTTGTAAAAAAAAATATCGGTGCTCCACTTTTGAAATGGCACGTCAATGCTCCTCTTAGGTTAAGGCGCATCTGTGTTGGTGCTCCTCTTTGGTCAAGGCACACCTGTGTTAGTTTTGAGTCTTTTGTGAAGGTGCATCGATGCTCCTTTTACAGTCTAGGTGCACGGGTGCTTCTAATAAACAAAACAACCGAACATTAAGTCGTTTTTTTTAACTTATAGAAAAAAAAAGGAATTTTTATTAGTTTTAAAGAAGTAGGAAACATGCCTTAAAAAGAGGAAAAAACTAGGGTTTGTTTCATTTCTTCTTCAAATGGTTCTACCAAAGAGAAGGGGAAGATAAAGAGGATTGTAGCCAAGCAACCAATTTTTTCCCTCTTAATTGTTTCATTTCTTCCTATTATATATTTTACTATACTATTTTGCTTTTCTCACAAGTGTTCTTAATTTCTTATTTGATTGTGTTGTTTGTTTTGGTTGGTTTGAAGGGTTTCTTTTATGGTTTTACATCAAAATATATGGGTTTTCCTCACTTATTGAAAGAAGCAAGTTTATTTAACTTTTGAAAGAAGCGGGAAAAATGTCTTAAGAAGAGGATAAAAGAGGGTTTGTTTCATTTATTCATTTCACATGGTTCTACAAGAGATAAGAGGGAGATGAAGAGAATTGCAACCAAGAAACCATTTTCCCCTCTTCATTGTTTTATTTATTTCGACTATCTATTTTATTTGTATTATTTTTCATTTGTCACTATTGTTCATAATTTCTTATTTGGTTCCGTTGTTCGTTTTTGTTTGTTTGAGAGTTTTCCCTCTATTTTACAGGTTAATGGTGAATTTATTTTAAGAATTTTCTTCAAAATATATGGATACAAAATGAGGATACAGTTTAGAAAAGAAAATTATATTTTTTTTGTGTAGCATGAGTGCATATCCATAAGGGTTTTCACCTCCTTTTATTTGTGGGTTAACAGGGTTTCTGTACAAACATAAAACTATTCTATGTTCACAACATTCTATTTTTTGTTCATGGTGCTTCTATTCTTTGTGAGCGCACCGGTGCTTCTCTTTGGTGAAAGCGCACTAGTGCTACTCTTTGATTAAGGCACATTGATGCTTCTCTTTCATGAAAACTCACCAGTACTACTCTTTGGTGAAGGCACACCGATGCTCTTTTTTGGTATAAGTGCACCAATAGTCCTATTTTAATATGTGGGCACACTAGTGCTCTTCTTTGGTCTAAGAGCATTGATTCTCCACCTTAGGAATATTATCTCTAATGGATGAGTGGTTTTGGAAAGTTCTCATCAAAGTACTTTCATGTAACGATTGAGTGGTTTTGTTATTACAAGAGATCCACTCATTAAGTGGTAAAAAGAGTGGTTTAACACTCACCATGGTTTTGTATGTGTGGTTTCATCACCCCTACTATAAATTGTAATGCATAACATTTCAATACTAATAACTCTATATTTTTATAATATTATTCTTATTTTTATTGATAATGTCTTATTTCATATGCTTTTAAGTGTAATTTTTTATTTCAAACAATCAAAATTATAATTTTGTTTAATATTCGACACATATTTCATTTTTAAATTGCACTTAAGAGACTCATTAATAAATAAGGGTAAAAACTAATACTTGGAATATTCAAAATAAAAGCTTTTCCATTACTACATTTTAATAATCATGTATTTAATAAATCACCTGCCTTTATTTTCACGACATTTTTGTACACGACCTATTGTTTTTTGTCATCAGTGCTCCTATTTCATATGGAAACACTGCTCATTGTTAGTTAAGGTGAACATGTTCTCATCTTTGCTCAAATAGCTTATTTATTATAGGTGCACCAATGTTCCATGACTATAATTCATTAATTCTTAACATGTCAATATTAATTATTATATATTTTTAGAATATTATTTTTATGTTTATTATTAATGTCTTATTTCATATGCTTTTAACTATAAAATTATATTTCAATATTACGCAAGTATTTCATTTTTAAATTGTAAATAAGAGACTCACTAATAAACAAGGGTAAGAACTAATACTTGGAATAGTCAAAATCAAAATATTATATCACTACATTTTAATAACCGTGTATTTATTAAATCACCTCCCTTTATTTGCATGTTCACAAGGTTTTTGTAGTGCAACAAATTGTTTGTTGTCATTGATGCTCCTCTTTGGTATGGGGGCACCAATGCTCATTGTTGGTTAAGGTGCAGTTATTCTCATATTTGGTATAAGTGCATCTACGTCTCTTTATTGCATCGAGAGAAGCGAGGTGCTCTCCAGCTCAGTATGGGGGAGATCTTTTCTCATTAGTCACATTATGCTAGCCGACATAAATAAAGAAAAGAAATATAAATTACATATCAACTTAAATAAATAAAAAATAATAATAACTAGCATAAATCCATTTTAAACCCAAATCTATGAGGAAACGAATATCAAAAGGTTATTTTTTACATAGATAATGGAATTTGAATTTTATTTCTCAATCTAAATCACTTTTTTCCTTAATTATTTAAGAAAAAAATATTACAATAAAGCATGCATAGTACTATTAAATTTGAGAAGAAAGAAATATCAAAAGACAAGTGTTACAAAGATAAATAGTTGAACTTATCCAAATACTGATGAAGAATTATGGGAACACTAACCTCTTTTACCATTTGAGGTTGAGAAAATGTGAGTAATATATTTTAGTGAAATTATACTTTGAGTAGAGCTTGAGGTCCATATTATAAGAGAATTTATATCTAGCGTTTTTTTGGAAAACAAAAAGATAGTTGTGATTCTTCTTGTATGTTAAATAATAATGAAATAGCAAGACAAAAATTTCTAAGTATATTTCAATCTTCATAAACTAAGTAAGCTCTTTAATAACAATGACATAACACTTATAATCCTCCTCATTTTAAACCTAATATATTAAAATGTGAAAATATGTTTAAATATGTAATAACATCTAACATAGATCTCATAATCAGAATATCTTTAAATATGTAATAACTTCTAACATAGATCTCACAATAGGTTAAACGGGAAAAAATGAGTTATTCTTTAATTTAGACTTCCTAATATTTAAAATAGCATCTAACATAGATCTTGTAATAGGTTAAACGGGAAAAAATGAGATATTTTTTAATTTAGACTTCCTAATATTTAAAATAACATCTAACATAGATCTTGCAATAGGTTAAATGGGAGAAAATTGAGATATTCTTTAATTTAGAATTTCTAGGTTACATATCTTATATACTTTCTAAGTTACGTATCTTTTATATATATATATATATATATATATATATATATATATATATAGTTCATTGCAAATGTCTAGCGACTAACTCAAAATTGCTAAATATGAAAGCAAAAANAAAAGATACCTTATTTAAAAATAAGACAAAGTGTTATATAGTCGTTCTCAATTTGAAGATATATATAATAATAATCATAAAACTTACTAAAAAACACATAGCTTAATAAAATCCAAATATCTTACTTCCATAATTTCTCCTCTTTCAAAGTCTCTTTAAGATAAGAATGCATAATGTAAATTTTAATAAATAACAAAATATTATTAGTATCTACGCTAAAAAAATATTATAAACTTTGCTTATAAATAATGTTAATAATTAAAGTTTCTTTAAAATAAAAATGCAAATTTTAATAAATAACAAAATATTAACCATATCTAAGCTATAATCTATCTATCAAAGTCTCTTTTAAATAAAAATTCTCAATACAAATTTTAATCAATAACAAAATATTATCACTATCTACGCTAAAAGAATTATAAACTTGGCTTATAAATAATGTAAATAATTATTATTGGTTAAATATGTTAAACACTAAAAAATAATAATACTTTTTCTTTACTAATATTAAAATAAAATATAAAGATACCATAATACCTCTTCTTATTATTATGTCCCACACAATGGATATATATGATTAGCTTAGCTAAATTAATTTAGGAGACATGTTTAAATTTTTCACATTTCAAATGTTTTTGTTATAGTTTGTATTAATGTTTTGGGGGATTATTTAAATTTTGATTTATCTTGCTTCCTATTTGTCCATATAGGTGATCGTAGGCCTAGGACTTTGTGTCCCAAGACTCGAAGGTGAGCTAGCATAAGCATAAAATGATCATTGTGTGTCAGACATCCTACAGTATGTGGGCGAGGCAAGAATACGGTGGGAAGACTGTTGTTGTAGATGGTTTGACAAAAAATACAATGTATGTAATTGTTCACTTAGATTCTCCAAAAAAACCACAAATGTATTTTCAAAGAAAAAGTTGGACAAAAATTGTTGAATCCATGCTTTAGTCGTTAGCTACAAAAATTATATACTTAAATCTTTGGGAGCCTTCTTGAGACTCAAATCAAAGCCCTATTTGATCAGAAAATCTAACGCATATACAAAGAAAGATTTTATTTAAAAAAACATTCTCCCTTCGTTTCACACACTCCGGTGCAGGTATTTGTGGTATTATCTGCATTCATTTCCATGAAAATCTACATTAGAATTGTGAAACCAAACTTTGATAAATTACCCGTTTAAAAATGATTTATGGGCATATCAAACCAAATGCAATTTTCTTTTTAATTTTTTTAAGCTAAAAATGTTATATGTTCTCTTGAAAGTACACTACAATTTGATGAACATCACTACCATTGTCAACACCAGATCTTAAATAATATAAGTTTCAAATCATGAGAAAAGGGATTCAATGTTGTTTTTGTTGCCATTTTACATATTCATATTTTTTTTATTATATTGATTTAAATTTAAATTGAAACTTAGATCCATAAGTTTTGATGAAAATCAAATTCTTCATATTGTAGATCTTTTTTTCAAATATTTATGTTTTAAAAAAACTTAAACAAAATTAGTGATGCCAAAATATAACATTATATTTATTTATTAAAATTAAAAATACCAAGATGTAATATTATATGGATTATCATAAATCCCATACCTATCAATCCTTCTCCTTAAAATTAATGATACTAAAATGCAATATTACATTTATTTATCAAAATTAAAGATACCAAGATGTAATATTATATGGATTATCATAAATCTTATACATATCAATCCTTCTCCATGATGCTAAAATGCAACATTATATTTATTTATTAAAATTAAAGATACCAAAATGTAATATTATATGGATTCTCATAAATCT
The DNA here is from genome assembly GCA_001517045.1 of Pseudotsuga menziesii. Taxonomy (NCBI): domain Eukaryota; kingdom Viridiplantae; phylum Streptophyta; class Pinopsida; order Pinales; family Pinaceae; genus Pseudotsuga; species Pseudotsuga menziesii. The sequence goes on from LPNX010837573.1 coordinate 46,136, forward strand.
CATTTATATCAATAAGTTTCTTTAAAATTAATAATGCCAAATATGACATTTACTAAATTAAAGATACCAAGATGTAATATTATATTTATTAATTGCTTCAAGTTTTTATGGAATTTAGTTTAAAAAGTGGGCTATAAAATAATTATTCTTTAAAATGGAAATCCTAAGCTTCAATTATTTTATTAAACTCTTGGTTATTAACAAATTTAATTATGTTTAAGAAGTTGTATAAAAATTTGGATTAATTTTGTTGTTATAATTGTTAGTTTATGATTATATATAAAAAAATTGCATTAATTTAGAAGTCAAAAGTATTTTTTTCTATATTTTATTTATAAAAGAAAATTCACAATGTTAAAATAAAATTAGAAATTCTCATTATTTTTATAGTGAAAATAGATATTAGACAAAACATTAAAACATCATGACAAAAAAAAAGTAATTTTTGTAATACTAAAAAAATGAAGTATTAAAATCTCTTGAAATGGTATGTATATGCATATATGTACTTGTAACACTACAATTCTTCATAACTTGCTAACTCATGTGAAAGCTAAAAAAATCTAGGAAAGTTTCTTAAGGTTAAATAGACCAAAGTTGGTCTCTTAGATGATAATCCTATTTCATAATTTTTTTTTTTCTTTATGATAGTAGAACTCCGTATTTTTCAATTAAAATTGAGGACTACTTTTTTTTCAAATTAAGGGATTTCCTTATGCATATTATTACAATTGAAAATCCATAAGAAAGGAGATGAGAAAGTGGTTACTAATTCTTCACAACTTTTTAATTTTAAAGGTTTTAGCACTAGCTATTTCAAATTATAAAATAACTCTAAATATTTTTGCAACTGTAAATAGTAATATCTAAAACGTTACCACCTCATAACTCATATTCATATTAAAATAAACTGATATAAAATTATAATAATGTGACACAATACCTTATTGTTAAAAAAATAAACTTCAATGATCTTTTAAATCAAATGAATTTAAAATACACTGAAAACAATGACTCTCTCAATAAAGAACCATTCCATTTGTCCTAACCCCATACATCACATCCATATTTCTATCATAATTGATAATACAACTTTGTGGAAATTTTTTATCTTCTACCTAAAGATTTTGACATTAAAAAAACAACATAAGATGTCTCTTTTAATAATAACATAATTAAATATAATTCGAGGAAAAACATAATTAAATATAATATTTGACAACATATTTTATAACAAACATGAATGTTACAAGTTTAAATAAATTTATTTGTAGATAATAAAAAGATAAATTAATAGATTTATATTAATCTAAACTTAATTAAAAGGAATCTAATTTCTTAAGATGCTATCTCATTTATTTGATCATTTAAAATGGATATAATCATAATTTCATTCCATTCAAGATAATTCAAAACTTATATATATATATATATATATATTTTATATTTTTAATTGTATTTGTATTTACATTTAAATGTTAATAATCTATAACATTAATTGCATCCAAAATGTGCATTATTAAAAATAACATATCGATTTAAATTTAATTTAATTTATTTAGAATTATATATATAACAACATACATTAGATAAACTAAAACCATAAACATTGGATGACACATTCCCTCAACATTTCCACTCTAAAAAAAGGTTTGTACCTTGAGAGATTTAATCTATCTAAATGCTTGATTAATCCCTTTTCAAATAGATCTATGATACTATTTCTACCATTATAAATATCAAATCTTTTTCTTTCATAAAAATCAAAATATTTTTATTTCACTTTATATTTATATATTTATATCTTGTTAACATATAACACTTGACATTTATAATACAACTAATGCTTTAAAAAAATTCTACCATGGATTACACAACTAATGATTTAAAAAAAATCCATAGATTATACAACAAATAATTTTAAAATTTTAACTCCAAATATATTTTGTGCAATGATTAAAAATATATATTTATCACATTATATATTATTGCATATTTGTAAGAGTAACTTAAAATGTGAGATAATGTGGTTGTAAAAACATATATATATTACATCATATTATATGAAACATAGTTGATATGAAAGGTTGTCTTTAAGTGTAAATATATTGTGTACAATGATTAAAAAATATATTTATCACATTATATATCACATGATTGAGTAACTTAAAATGTGAGACAATGCAGTGCAAGTAAAGGTTGTAAAAAACATATATTACATGAAACATAGTTGATATGAAAGGTTGTCTTCAAAGTACAATGGCAGGTTGATTTTCAAATGCACAATGATATTTCTATGCTGGTAAGAGTAATTTTGGTAAATGAAAGGAAAATAATATTGCAAGTAAAGGTTGTACAAATCATATCTTAAAGGTTCTCTTTAATGTATAGTTGATGGGGAAGGTTGTTTCGCACATGTCTTTGATTTCAACTTGGATAGTATTTTGAAGTCAATAAAACATTCATGTGATATGTATGGCATCATAGAAGATGTTCATATCAAATATAAATCATAGATATTGATTGTCCATTATATACTATCATAATAATATATTATTATTTTATATATATTTTATTATATATAAAACAATATATTATTATATTATTATTTTATATATATTTTATTATATATAAAACAATATATTATTATTTTATTTATTTAATCAATTTGCATATGTTTGGGAAGGGACATTGGATTTGTTTTTAAAAATTACAATCAAATTAATTCAAACTTCAAAATTTTACATATCATGATTTTTTTGGAAGTACATCCAAAATCCAAAATCCTTAATAATGGAAACTTATGAATAATTGTTTTACATAACATACATTAATGGGAAGTTTTGGTAAATTTATATAATATTATTGCTTGAAAATTTAAATCTGCACGTTAACATTAATTAAAACAAGTGAAATTAGCAGCAAAGCTGCTTAGTACCTGTCTCTTAGGAAAATTTTGGGAAAAATAACAATAGGTTAATTTATTTTGAGTTTTATGACTGTAGAAAAACAAAGCATGGCACTTTAGAAAGCTAATCTTGGTAGAGAAAAGCACATCTAAAGTTGCATCTATGATCACTTCATAAATACATTATTGTCTACAAAATCATCTAAAAGTAAAGCTTGGTTGTATACAATAAAAAGTTTATAACAAAATTAAAATTACTATTATATTATATTATGTTAACTCTTTTGTTAGGTTAGTTGAGCAAACCAAAGACGAAGGATTACTATTTTTATTTAAATTTTATAATCTATAAGATGGTATTTTAAATTTTATGAAAAAAAATGATACATTTATGTAAAAATGTTAATACATACATAATTGAATGTAAGATGAACTATTTAATGTGGGTCTCATTATATACCAGTGATGCTGTTTGTAGAAAAATGTTAACTAAGTTGCAAACAACAATTAAATGTAAAGAAAACTTTTTAATATAGAAGATACAAAGTGTTTATTAAACTGCTATTATTATAGTTTAATATTAGTAAATTAATAAATTTTATATAAGAGTTTAATAATATGAATGATTTTTCTTTAGTATGACACGAATTGGTCTATTATAGAAAAATAATATTACAATTTGGAAAGAGGATAGGATGAGAGATTAGCGGGTTTAAAATAAGAATTGTTTTAATAAATAAAGAAAATTGATTAATTTAATAATCTTTTTTATTTATATCTATTTATGTTAAAGATAGATTGATCTTGCATTTTTAAAATAATTTTTAATGTTTAATTATAAATTTAAATACTTATTTTTTTCTTATGTTTAATAAAAATGAATTCTTAATAAACTATAAATAATTTTAAATATTACAAATTTCTTCCATATAAACTTTTTTAAAGTAATTAAAATTTTAGTAAGTATATACCAAAATATAGATTACAATTAAAATTATAAGGCAAAACAAAATTACTACCAAAATTTACCAAAAACTAAGTTCATAAATTAATTGAATTAGTTGTGAATGGGTAGATATAACTTATTTTTTTTATTTAAAAAAAGGTTGACTCTAAAAAAAAGTGATTTATTTAATAATTATTTTTATTTATATCCACTTTGTAAATAAGTCTTACAATTTTAACCTTTTTTTTTGTGTGTCCATTCAAATTTAAACTCTTAAGTTTTATTTGTATGTTTAATAAAAATGAATTGTTACTTAATTATAAACAATTTTAAATCTTACATAATTCTTCAATATGAATTCTTTTAAATTAATTAAACTTTGAGTAAATATAGTTACATAATGCAGATTACAATTAAAATTATAAAATAAAATTGCTATCAAATTTTACCAAAAAACAATTTCATGAATCGTTTATTTTTTTTAAAACAAATAAAAAATGATTTATTTAATAACCATTTTTATTTATATACACATGTTAAATATATATGTCTTTCAGTTTTCTTTTTATTTTATTACCAATAAAATTTAAACTTTAAACTTTTTCTTTTAGATTTAACGAAAATAAATTCTTAATCCCATCTAAATCTTACAAATCATTCACCATAAATCCTTTTAAATTAATTAAAATTCTAACGAGTATAACCACAGAATGCACATTACAATTAAAATTTATAATGTAAATAAAAAAATTAAGTTCATGATTTATTTATTTTTTTAAAAGAAAGCAAACGTGATGAATTGGTAATTTGTACGTCAGATTTGATATTCTAGAATTTTTTGGAAGCTTATCGAGTCCCATCTCATTTGTCCAATTAGTCATGCCACCAATCCATATTGCCTGTACTTAGTTGCGCAACGACCTTTTTGAATTACTAACACCACCAACTAGGGTTTGATCAAATCAAATCACCAACTATGGTTTATAATCAAGTCATAATAAATCTTTGAAGGGTCTATATAAAGTGACTTCATTATGATACAGGCGCAATATCAATCAATCTACTATTTCTTTCTTCAAGTGTTCTCAATATCAAATGATCTAGATTCCAGTCCAGCTACTCCTAGTTGCCATGGCCTCCATGGAGTTACGCAAACTTTTCGCCATCGTTATTTTGCTGTTTAATCTGCTCCCTATCGCTATGGGTATGGGTGTGCCTTTCGAATCCACATATAGTCACAGGAATATGGCTTAAACTTGTTTTCTTTATGAAGATGCCGAGGCGTAATATAACATTGTGTTGTTTGTGTCTGTGTGTAGGTGCCAATGGCAATCTGTTCAGGGAATACATAGGCGCCATGGGAAACGACGTCAAATTGTCAGGCGTGCCCATCAATCTGGCGGTGGAGGTCCACTTCATTCTCTCATTCGCCATCGACTACACTACCGGATCCGGCTCCCCTTTTTCCACAAACAGAAAGTTCAACATCTTCTGGGACACCGGCAGCCTGACTCCCCAGGCCGTGCAGGCCATAAAGGCTCGACACAACAACATAAAGGTCGCTCTAAGCTTAGGCGGAGATAGCGTAGGCAACGGTCACCCCGTGCAATTCAAGCCATCGTCAGTGTCTTCGCGGGTAAACAACGCAGTCTCATCGTTGTAGAAGATAATCAAACAATACCATCTGGACGACATCGACATCGACTATGAGAATTTTGAGGCCGACGCTAACAAGTTTGTAGACTGCATCGGGCAGTTGATCACCAAGTTAAAGCAGAGCAAAGCCATCTCCTTCACGTCCATTGCTCCCTTCCATGACGGAGGCGCCGTTCAATCGCATTACAGAGCGTTATGGAGCAAATACGGGCATGTCATAGACTACGTTAACTTCCAATTCTATGCCTACGATGCCGGCACCACGGTTTCACAGTTCATCCAACACTACAATACTCAGGCATCTCTGTACAAGGGAGGGAGGGTACTCATTAGTTTCAATACAGAGAGTGGCGCTACAGGTCTCTTTCCCGACCATGGCTTCTTTCAGGCATGCAAGACGCTAAAGCAGAAGGGCAAGTTAGAAGGCATCTTTGTCTGGTCTGCAGACACTTCAAAGTCTAATGGCTTCAAATATGAAAAACAAGCTCAAGCTCTTTTGGCGTAACCTGATTGATTGGGTAGCTATTGATAATTACCCCAAATCAATATGGAACTGGGTACTTTTTCATGATGTCAGAAGTGCCAAATGTCACTTGAAATCCATATACCAAATTCCAAGATTGTCAGTGCTTTTGATTATCCAATCAACAGCTTACAAAATATTAATAAATATTTTTTTAATAAAATCTTTTGCAAGTTCTAAAGTTTAA